>BQNB010024604.1:48342-59052 GCA_026074375.1 Tanacetum coccineum
AAGGGTTAGCTAATTATTTATAAGAATACACGTTGGTTTGGTTGCTAAGCTAAAGACTCAGACAAAATATACAAACTCTACACAACTCTACACCAATCTCTTTTTTTTCTTTTATTGACTCTATGATAAACATAAACATAAGCAAATGGCAACCCGTACATTTTCTTTTCACTCTTTTTTATATACATTTTTTTCTTCATACACTTTTGCTCTGCCATTGCTTAAACATATAATACATCATGAGGGTTTATAGATACACCCCTACACTTGAAATTTTACATACTTGATAATTACAATCTAACTAATGACCTGAATTGAGGTGGATCAACACAACATGGAGCTTATTGAGCTCTATTAGGGGTAATAAGTTACTTCTTCCCTAATTATTCATAAGATAAATACTACCATGAATCCCAATCGTCCTAAAACTGTATTTACAAGGATAAGGACTTAGCAACCGTGTACTCAATAACTAACTTGGGTTAAAACAATAATGTACTAAAGGTGAGTGTGTACAAGGTAGGCTAAGGCGATTTGGGTGTAACGATTGGTTTAAGGATGACAACGTTCTTCATTAATAGTCCGGCTTAACCAAACATTTACCAGAACCATGAAAAAGGTTAGGCTCGAAGGTTTGTACTAGGGGTATCCTGCACTAAAAATGAGTGCATGACAAGGGTATAGGAGAGTTATATGATCGGTGTAACCATCATAACAATTACAGGTTTAAAACATGGGTTAATCCTAATGCCTCTTATTAAGCAAATCCTAATACTGACTATGCGGTCTCAGGATGCATCACAAAAACAAGTTTTAGAATTTAATATAATACCGGTACACTCTCATAATCCTAAAGTAACTAATACCAATGTTCCAGAAAAGACGACAAAACCACACATACACATCCGTAATGACAGAATAGACACACATGATTGCTCACTCCTTAACTCGAACAAGCTAAAGGTATAACATCTAAGGGCGAACCTAACATTTTAGGGGATGGAATTTGAGGGTTTTTCTGCTAGTAATATAAATTCCTATCCATGGGTCAAAATCACCTCTTATGCTATGTTTCGATATATTACCCATCATTTTAAGGACAAAGCAAATGGAAAATGAAAGAATAGTTTCAAAGGATTATTTTCCCCCTACACATAAGTTGAACATTGTCCCCAATGTTCTATAGAAGTACCCGTAAAAATGAATAAAGGGAAAAGAAAACAAGGAAAAGAAACTAGTACTCCCCTAGTTTGCTTAATAATGGAGGAGAAACATGAGACGACTGGTTAAATCGTCATCCAAGAATTGTCCAATGAAACTTCCTAAGAACTTCCAAGCTTCTTGGTATGTGTTTAATTACACACACCTTTTACCTTTAAAAACAAGTTAAAATAACCAAAAACGGACTTAAAATGCCAAAAATATACTTGTTTTGCTAACTGTGTTGTGCAGGAATGGATATCTAAGAAAAGGACGAAAAACGAAGCCAAAACGACAAAACCGGACACGGAATGGAAAAGCGTGGAAAAGACAAAGTCAGGACAAAGCCCAAGTCAACCAAAGTCAACCCCGACAAATCCAAAAATCAAAAAGTGAAGAAAAATAAGTTAGGGACCAAAATTGCCAAGTCCCTAACTTATTTAATGAAGGAAAAAGAAGAAATACTTGTAAGGGACTTAAACTGCCAACTCTCCAAAAGATATACACCGAGTGTGCGCGAGAGAGAAGCAGCCAAACGACTCAAAGTCATATACCAAACGGACTTAACTTGCCAATACACTATTAACACTTAGGGGGTGTTTCTGCCAAAATTCCAAACGTTTATAAACACAAGGACGAAAATTGCAAAGACACCTATATACTTGGAGGGCCATTTGTGACAACCCCCAAACCCTCACCCCATTTTTAAAAGTACTGTACATCTCTCCCACAAGTTTCCCGCCAAACTCATAAACCCCACATCCTGTCCCTTTCCACCTCGTTGACCTCCCCATGTCCCTCCAAACCCTTCACTCTCTTAAGTCCCACCCCCACATGGGCTGTTATCCAAGCTGGCAATCCCAAATCACCTTATTGGCCAAGAACAATCAAGGGTTTTGATGAGTTTAAGTGGGCACCAAGAAAAACCAAGGGCCAGGATTAGACTTGTGTTTACACACTCACAACAAGCACAAAGAGCTGTTTATGTCTCTACAAAGAAGCACACAAGTTGAAAGAGAAGAAAAAAGAAAGAGGCCAAAGTCAAAAACCCTAGCTCATTTCTATAAAAGCTTGTAAGCCATTGTGGCAAACCATGTAGTTTTTAGCTCAGTTTCAATTTTTAACTTAGTTTGCTTTTATGTACTTGTACTCTTTCTTAGTTTAATGAAAATTCAGTTTAACTTTCACATTGTGTTCTAAGTTACTTGTGTTTCTTTAAAAACCATATAAGCTCTTAATATAAGCACTTTATAATCTGTTTTTAAAAGCTTTGATACAAAAATTTAAGAAAAATTAAAAGGAAAAAAAAGTCACTGTTTGATAAGCTAAAGGATGAATGAGCAAAAATGGATGGCTCATTGGGATGTTTAGTATAGCTTATTTATAAGCTAAGGGGTAGGATTAGAGCTTATTTAGGTTTCACATAATCCTGTTTTGAGCAAGGATCAAGGTATACTCCTTTTTAATTTTTTGCTTAAAAGTTACTGTAGCATTGCTTATTTTCAGCTTATTGATGACTTTTTGTGCTTATTTGTGTTTAGTTATGCTTAAGAATGCCTTTTAGTTGCTCTTGTATCATTTACTTGTCAATTGCCTAAAAACTGTCTAGTTAGCTTATTTCTACTGTTAGCTTATGAGCTTCTTTTTCAAGTGCTTATTTGTTTTTGCTTTTCATTTTTTATTATTTAATATCGCATGATTAGTAGTTGTCTTTAAAATTTTGAGCTTAAATCAGTGATTAAAAGTTTTAAAATCCGTTTTTAAACTTATAAAGGGGTGTTTGGGTTAAGCCCAAAATGGGTCAAAATGGCAATATCATGGGTTGTGGTCATGTGGCCAACTTTGAGTAGTAGTATTAAGCTAATTTGAGTCTGTTTTTCCAAATTTTCCAAGTCCTAAAAGTATTGATTTAGTTTTCTCATTGGTTACTTAATCTGTTGAATTTTAAAAAGGTTTCAAGAGCTTATTTGCTTAAGGTTTAGAAAACATGAGTTATAGTTCCAAAGAAGGGTTTTGTTTCCCCCATTTTTGAGTGTCTAAACAGTTTTTAAAAAAAGTTTTGAGTCATTTGTTTACCTAAGTCAACACTGCCAAATATTTGGTGTCATCTTTTAGTAAAAGAAAAAACCCTTCTTCAAATACAAAAACCAGCAGGTCTAATTTGTTTTTAGCAAATGAAATCTTGAATATAAGCTCTTCACAAGCCCCTTTTAATCTATTTACCATTTATTTTTCATTTAGAGCTTATTTGACAGCTTATTTTAAGCTGTCAATTTAAGACCATTTTTTTAGTACAACTGCCCTAGTGCAAAAGCTTGTTTTCAAGGTCTTTGTTTTAGCTTGTTAGTGAATCTTAGTTCAAGCTTTTGGCTTTTTATATAGAAAGCCAATAAGCCCTTTCATAAGCCCCTACAAGCTCAATCCTTAGGAAGCCCTTTTAAGTGCTTAATCCTAAGCACAAAAGTGGCCATTTGATTTTTTTTTAAGCATAGTGTAGGAGATAGCTTATTTTTGTTCCAGCTTATTTAGTGCTTTTTAATTGCTATCTTAGTGTTCTTAGTTGCTTATTTGAGGGTGCTGTTGTGCCTATGTTTATTTATTGTTCACTTTCCTTGCTTATTATGTGCTAACAGTCAAAAAGAAAAAGCCATTTTTGCCTTAAACTTAGATAAGCTTTTTGTCTAATGATTCAGCCTTTTCCAGCTTATTTAGTTGTTAGATTTTAACTCATAAGCGCTTATTTAGGTTAGGTTAGAAATCCCTTTCAGCTTATTTGTTCAAATGTTAGCTTAATAGTCCAAAAAGTCACCAAGAAAAAGCCACTTGAGCCTTTAAGCTCAATTTAAGCAAACTGCCAACTTTAGAGCCCCTTTTCAGCTTATTTATAAGCATTTATAAAAAGCTGTAGTTATGAAAAATGATAAGCCCCATGTGCTTATCAAGTTCGTGTAAAATGTTTTTTTTCTAAAAAAAAGGAGGGAGATAAGAGGAAACCCGGTTAAGCAAGACTCGAACTCGAGTCTCAACCCTCAATACACCCTCCTTTTATAAACCTCCCACCTAACCGGCTGTGCCCCTTGGTCGTTTCCTGTTAAGATACCCTTGGGCACTTTTGTATATTTAAAGGGATTTTTTTTGGCCCATTTAGCTATAAGCTCGTTTGAGCTTATTTTCAGCTTATTCATAAGCTGAATTTTGGGTTTCTTATTTTTCTTAGGTAGGTTTTAGGGTAAAGTAATTTTAGTAATTTTTTTAGAATTTTTAAAAATAGTTTAGTATTTTTTATAATTTAATTTCGTTAAAAGTTTTAAAAATTCATAAAAAATACAAAAATTATCAAAAAAAATATTTTTCTTTTTTAGGAAATTTTCTTTGGTCATATTTTACGTAGGAAAAATAGAAAAACTTTCGTAGGGTTAATTTTGCAAACTTTTGATTTTTAAAGAACGGGTCTCGGGTACGGATCTTGACTTGACTCGTTTTTGGGTCAAACGACCTCCGTTTTCAGTCTAGTTTTTTTAAACTTCGTTATTTGTCATTTAGGATCTATTTTAGCTTTTAAATTTGTTTTAGGGTTTAATTTGCAAAATTTAGGTTTTTGACCCTCGTTTTTCGTACCCGTTTTAGGATTTAAGTTATTTAGCTTTCATTTTTAGTTTTTCTCATCCGTTTTGCTTGTTATTGATTAATTTTAGCTTTCTACAGACTCCAAATCATTACTCTCATTCAAACATCCATCTCCAGACTGTATCGATCCCAGCACAAAGCCATCGTTGGGGATAAACGACCCAGGAATATTCTATACTACATCCTCGGTTTCATTGATTGATTTTTAGATTATAGACTAATTATATAGTAATTTGTAATTATATATAATATATATATTTTAAGAAGACCAATCAAAACCTTAATTTATTTGATGACCGTTTACATTAAATGATTATTTCTAGTCTACGCGATTTAGCTTAAAGTTAATTTAAAAGTAAAGACGTATCGGACCAAAATAAATAGTGACAAATAATAGGAGTCATAAAATGATCTGAAATTGAGAAATGTTACAGTCTTCACCCGTTAAAAGAGCTTTGTCCTCAAAGCTTAAGACCTTGTAGTGGATGACGAAGCCCGGTTTGTGAAGAGCTATGGGTATTTCTGTTTGAACGAATCTTCACATTCCCAGGTGAACTCAGGACCTCTCCTAGAGTTCCAGCGAACCTTAACCAATGGTATCCGGCTTCGCTTCAATCGTTTGATCTTCTATTCCATGATTTCAACGGGCTCTCCCACCAACTAGAGCTTATCGTCAACGTGAATTCCTTCTAACGGCATGACTAGTGGTTTGTCATCGTAACATTTCTTTAGATTAGATACATGGAACGTATGATGAACTTTGCTCAACTCTTGGGGAAGTTCCAGCTTGTAGGAAACTTTCCCAACTTTGTCTAACACCTTGAAAGGTCCGACATATCTCGGGTTCAGCTTGTCCCGCTTACCGAACCGTACAACCCCTTTCCAAGGTGAGACCTTGAGCATAACCCATCCCCAACATCGAACTCCATCGGCTTTCGCTATTATAGTTGTGAGGGTGTTTGTTAGGTCTGATCAGCGTAGCTCTTTTGTCGATCCTGAGCAGATTCTATCTTCTGCTTGATTAGGAAGATTTTTTCCGTTGTTTCTTGGATCAATTCAGGACCAGTCAGTTGGGCTTCCCCAACTTCGGCCCAGCACACCAGTGATTGACATTTTTGATCATACATTGCCTCATAAGGTGTGGCCTTTATGCTAGCGTGATAACTGTTGTTGTATGAAAACTCGGCCAATGGAAAATGTTTAACCCAGCCTTTGCCAAAATCGATCACGCAAGCACGTAGCATGTCCTCGAGAGTTTGAATAGTCCTCTCACTCTGGTGTCAGTTTTTGGATGATACACAGTGCTCATACTTATATCTGTACCAAAAAGCTTTCTGAAATGATTTCTAGAAATTGGATGTGAATCTCCCATCACGATCACAGATAATCGAAGCAGGTATCCCATGACTTGCTAATATCCTGTTTAGCTACAACCTTGCCAACTTGTCCCAATGATTCATTCTCCCTTATAGGCAAGAAGTAGCATAAAAGAATTTTCATAAGTCGATCCACATTCACCCAGATGGTGTCGAAAACCGTTGTGACTACTTAGAATTTGTGATAAAATCCCTCGTGATATATCCCACTTCATTCGGGTAATCGCTGGTATGTACAAACAGCCCTGAAGGCCTTGTGTTCGTCCTTGACCCTTCGCACATGCCAAGCACATTGCTAAGATAAGCGGCATGTCAACCGGTTTATTTTGGCCACCAATACAGTTTCTTCACATCTTGGTACATCTTTTTAGAACCGGGATGGATAGAGTATTTTGACTTGTGAGATTCGTGCATAATCACTGATCTTAAATCTCCATAGTAAGGTAACCAACTCCTTTCGTGTAAACATAAAGTTCCGAGTCGGTGCGTGTTTCCAACCTTATCATTGGGTAGATCATTCTGATCATGACCGCCTACATCTTTCATATCACAAGATTCTCTAGTTTTCTGGCTTCGATCTAGCTTCTAAAATTCGTTTGGAAGAACCAAGCCAATAGTCATAACCAAGGGCTGTGGAACCCGCAGTCGCTCTATCCCGCTCCTTATGGCTTTTTGTACCACCCCCTACGTTTGCCTTCCCTGATGATAACAAATGTCACAAATCGTATTTCACATTAGCGAATTCAAGCCAAAGGCGTTGCATCATGTTAAGCTCCTTATTGATCGATGAATGTGTGTAGACTTTTATAGTAAGTGAACATGGTGCATCTGGTTCCGTATAGATAGTGTCTCCATATCTTTAGAGCAAATACCACCGATCCAAGTTCTAAATCATAAGTGGTGTAGTTCTTCTCATGAATTTTCAGTTGTCGAGAGGCATAGGCAAACACCTTCCTCTCATGCATCAACACAGCGCCTAAGCCTTTGCGTGAAGCATCACAATAGACCACAAAGCCTTCGCTTCCTTCGGGTAATGCCAAAATTGGCGCACTACAAAACTTCTGCTTTATTAACTGAAATGCGTTCTCTTCTTTTTCACCCCAATCAAACTTGATTCCTTTCTGAGTGAGCTTTGTCATTGGTTTAGCAATCTTCGAAAATCCCTTGATGAACCTTCAATAGTACCCAGCAAGACCTAAAAACTAGCGGATCTTCGTTGGTGTCTTAGGAGATGCCTAATCTTTGATAGATTCTATCTTGGCTGGATCCACATAAATACCTCTGCTATCAATGACGTGACCAAGGAAGTGTACCTTCGGAATTCAAAATTCACATTTGAAAACTTAGCGTACAATTTCTCTTTCTTAAGCAACTCTAAAATTGCCTTAAGATGTTCTTCGTGTTCTTTATCGTCCCTAGAATAAATAAGTATGTCATCAATGAAGACAATTACAACTTATCAAAGTAAGGCTTGCACACTCGGTTCATGAGGTCCATGAATACCGCAGGTGCGTTTGTCTGTCTAAATGGCATGACCTGAACTCGTAATGTCCATACCGAGTTTGGAATGCCGTCTTTGGAATGTCTTGCTCTCGTACTCTAAGCTGGTGATAACCTGATCTCAGATCTATCTTCGAATAAATACTGGATCCTTGGAGTTGATCAAATAAATCATCGATCCTCAGGAGTGGATAATGATTCTTCACTATCAACTTATTCAACTCACGGTAGTCGATGCACATCCTGAATGACCCATCCTTCTTTTTGACGAATAAGACTGTGGCTCCCCAAGGTGAGGAACTAGGTCTTATGAATCCCTTTGTCGGAAAGCTCTTGTAGTTGTTCCGACAATTCCTTCATTTCGGATAGAGCCAATCAAAAAAATGATTAAAAAATAAAAAGATACGTGCTCCGAGCTTTCGGGCAGCGGCTCTTGGAATTAAGTCAATTTGGAATTCCACTGGTCGAGCCGGAGGAAGACCCGACAAGTCCTCGGGAAACACTTCAGGAAAATCTCTGACGGTAGGTACGTCTTTAAGTTGCTTTCCTTCTGACTTGTCCTCCTCTTTTCTGGCAAATATCTATGCCAAAAAGACCTGGCATCCTTTCGCCATGTACTCTTGAGCCTTTGAACATGAGATAATGGTCAATTTGAGATTCTCTCCCGTCGTTACTTTCGTTACCACAAAAAAACCAAGGTTTCATTCCCATAGGGAATACGAACAAGTTTCTTCTCATGCACATAACCGCTCATGGCGTGATACTATTCTCACCAATCCATACCGATTATGACGTCAAAACTACCAAGTTCTATGCGCATTAAGTTGATGTTGAATGGATGATTTAGTAAATTCTCTAATGGCGAGCAAATTTGATAGCGAATTATCCTAGGGCGACTAGTGATGTGTCTCGGCTTTTTTTTGGCTTAGTATTTGGTATAAGATGATGTCAACTTTATATCAAGATGGAGTAAATGTCTGCTTAGCTGCTATGGTTACTAATTTGATTTCCCAAAGTAAACGCGTTTTACAAATACACACACAAAACTTTGTTTTTCAAGGATGTAAGTAAAAATGGATTTATTGACAAATGTTACATAGTGACTACTCTCAGCATGGCATAGTCCTTCATGAATTATATATAGGTGATCATGCTATGTATAATTGAGGGCTAACGATGCGATGCTCAATTTCGTCAAAATTGTGTTATGTATAAAGACGTATCAAAGAGTTTTATAAGATGACAAAATGACTCACAAGGTGGATGTAAGGTTGTTGATAGGCTGATAATACAATGGTTTGCGAGAAATCGTATGATAGTTTACAAGACAATAGCTAAATGACATAATGCTTTAGTAAGTGGTTTGTATGAATAATTAGAGAATTAGAGTAGATTAGCGGAAATTTCACAATACATAGATTTGATAGATAATTTGAAATCGTTCAGTACAACGAAAATTTAAGAGGAAGTACATTGAGATTCTTAAAGGACATAGAGTCTACGATAGTTCAAACTTAAGTTTCACTAGGTAATAGGTCTCTCATTAGATGTTGATGTTAGATGTCGTGGCGCAAGAGTCTCCACGAGCTTTTCCTTTCCAGTACATGTCCATACGGTTCTGAAGCTTCATTATTGGACAATTACTCTTGTAGTGTCCCAGACTTCCACACTCATAACAGGTGAGAGTTCGTTTATTCCTAGGAGTAGTAGGTGCTCTACAATTTCGGGTTATGTGGCCAACCTTCTTGCAATTTCCGCACTTTACAATACACGGTCCATTATGGTGAAATTTGCACTGGTTGCATAGAGGTAGAGATCCAGCATATGCCTTCTTGTTGATTGGCCAAGTAATGTGTGTTCTAGCTAATTTATGCCCTTTGTTTTGTTGGCTCAAGCCTTTATTGTGGTTACCTTCCCACTTCCTCTTGTTGCTAGCATTATCTGCTACCTTGTCTTCTTGTTGTTAAGTCTGGATCATTGACTTGCGGCCAATTTTGTTTTGTTCCCTCAAAATAGCAATAGCCTCGATAGCATTAGCCACTCGTTGGGCTACAACCCGCTCAATTTCTTCAACACTCGTCCCTTATATAACAGTTGTCATCGTTTCCTGAAGATCACAGGGAATAAAATGTATATGAAGTTTCATCTAAGGACAAATCATGACACTCCATGATTACAACATATATGTAAGGTGAGACCACGTCATGCAGAGATATAAGATAACATCAACCATGGCATAAATAAATCCGCATCATACAGTAACATGATCATAACCAACATCGTAGGTTAATAATTAATACATTGTTTTACCTGAGTAAAAGAGTACAAGCTTTTAATTAACGCTACCAACCGAGTATTACTCAAGTTTAGTGGGAAATAATACAAAACGAGCTACACTGACAAATCTATTTATCTATGGGTTAGGGTGCCTCTCAAGATTCTAGATGCTAGACTCTTATGTTATCTTTAAGTTACTTAATATTCTCTAGTGGTGGTGGTAATGATGAAGGTAGTGCAGTAGCAAACTCGGTAATACATGCCTTAGCAGATGGTGATCGTGGAGTATGGTGGTAATTAGACATCCGTACTATACGGGATTTGGTCTTAGAAAACTAGATGATATGGTGTGGAGAGGTGAGTGGTGTATAAGTAGACTCATCAGTCTCAAATGCCTCTGTATCCTTAGCTTGAGGGACAAGATCATATATAAGTACAACAAAAGGGTCGGCCAGAGTTAGGTGCTCCTCCTCGTCCTCCTCATCCTTTACAACATCATCATCATCATCATCGTCATCATCATCAAATGACTTATTATCATCATTGTCTCCTCCATCGATAGGATGGTCAGCAGGATCCTCCTCAGGGTCCTCCTCATCCTCCTTTGGATCAAAGTCAACAATGTAGCCTGGTGATAGGGTTGTAGGTAAGGCATCCGCAGGTAGAAGCTAATCCTCCATTGGTGCCTCTAGCTCCTCATCAGAAGCTCACTGGAATCTCTATGGCTTGG
>BQNB010024605.1:0-17733 GCA_026074375.1 Tanacetum coccineum
GTTTAATGATTTGAAAAGAAATGACAGATATCTCAAGCCTGCTGTCGGCGGTCCCAGATATATCTGGGGGCCGCCAGAATAGATCTGGGCCTGCCGGACCGCCAACAGGAGAGGAGTTTAGGGCTTGACGAATTTTGTAAAAGGAGTGACATTTTAATTTGCATTTCTCTAATTAAAAATACTTAAAGTATTTCGGATAAAGTAGTTAAGTTGCCACGACACATGGAATAGAGAATATACTAGAATCGAGACTAGTAGAAAAGAAGAGAAAGATTTACGGAATGTGTCCATCATTCCTAGACATAGACAAAGACAATTTAATGATTCGCGATTGAGGTGTAAAGAAAGAATGTCGACGATGTTATCTTCAGACGCAACCTATTCGAATGGAGATGTTTCCATTTGAACATTGTCCCGAAGGAAAT
The DNA here is from genome assembly GCA_026074375.1 of Tanacetum coccineum. Lineage (NCBI taxonomy): Eukaryota > Viridiplantae > Streptophyta > Magnoliopsida > Asterales > Asteraceae > Tanacetum > Tanacetum coccineum. The sequence continues at coordinate 426 of BQNB010024605.1, forward strand.
GGTGACGTATCTTTGGTGTGTTTCATATGCGAAAATAATAATAATAATAATAATAATAATAATAATAACAATAATAAAGAAGAAAACAAACGAAGATGAAGGCGACGAGCTTGACAATATCAAGACGGATGGTGGTCTTCTCGAGTATTGTGAATGTTCATAAAACAATCTCATGACGAGGTATAAGGTTATCTTAAAGGTGATAGCGGAAATAGTAGAGGAAAGAGATTAGCCATCTCTATGGTTGTAGAGGCGTTGTTGAGTGAGAAGGAAGAGGTGTGATCGAAAGATAAAGAGTTTTTTCGTCAAAGAGAAAGAATGTTTTCTTCGAAGAGAAAGAATGTTTTCGTCGAAGAGAAAGAATGTTTCGTCAAAAGGATAGAATGTTTTCGTTGAAGAGAAAGAATGTGTTCGTCGAAGAGAAAGATGTTTTCGTCGAAGAGAAGAGGAGTTGTCGTCGAAAAGAAAAGGAGAGCGTTTTAACTAATGTTGTTAAAAGGCTTGAATAGGGATTTTCGGATATGACCTTTAACGTTTGCGATTGCAAGTTAAAGATACTTGAATATCTCGGATGAAATATTTAAGTTGTCAAACCTACTTGGAAGGGTATTAGATTTGCATCTAACTTTTCCGTGACAAAGAGTGGATTATTTGGAAGAAAGGGAGATGGTGATTAAAGAAATACGTGAAGGAAGACTCTAGAAGATTTAAGACCATTTTATGACTCTTTTGAAAATTTAGATTAGTGACCTGGACGCGAAGAAAGATATTCTAGTGTGAGAAAATATATACATAGATGTATAAGACATATAGATATAAGCATGCAAGTTTATCTAAGCATGCATCAACACAATAATCAACAAGATTAATGTGTAAGACTGTATGACATCTAAACCTTATTTGTCATACATCAACCTAACATAGTGTAGGTGCACAATTAACATGTAAGTGTAAGTCGTGTAAAATGATGCATACAAAATGAGATAATTTTAATTGCAATCATCATGTAAAAACTATGTTAGCATTTAGCACTTAGGAGCATGTGTTATATAGATAAACTAAGAGATATTTTATCTAAATTGCTAGTAAAAGGCAAACGCTTTTACAACAGACATGCATTCAATAGCTAAGCAAATAGACGTTGAGCATTAAGATAAACATGAAAGCATATAATTGCATTACTTGGGAGCACGTTATCATCTTGAAACTTCAAAGCATATATATGAGATGCAAGTAGTCAATATTGACTAAAGAGAAACCTAATTCTAATTGCTGGTGTGCACTTCCTATGAGATACAAAGTCTATCGATGTAGACTATCATTAGGCATATTTAGGAAGAGCCATTTAATCAAATTAGAAAATGAATATGAGACTATCACTAGTGGTGCTCAAATCAGGCTAAACACGACCATTTGTACAGGCTATACCATGAACCCAACTTCACTCTCGGAAGCAATTTAACCGTTAGGTCATATTGAATTTCTAGTACAATAGATTCTCCAGTACTCATTTTCATGTTAGACAAAATTTATTTATATTATTTGCCTAAATGAAGTGAAGCAAAGAAAATTTGGCATTATCTTTCATAGTGGGTCCCACTAACATGATCAACTAAAATCATGCTTTAATTTTGGGGTTCCATAAATCCTAATCAAGATGTGTGGAATTCTAAGGTTAAATGAGAGAGCAAGAAAGTTGTTGTATGTATAAGAGAGAATGAGTTATCTAGGACCTAGGAGTATATGCCATAGGGCGGATCTACCTAAATCGAAGATGAATCTAGGACGAAGGATCCATCGATCCGTAGGAGGTGCCAAATTTGGGCAAGGATCATTTTTCTATTATTTGGGAGATGGTGTTGATATTAGGTTATTAAGAGAAACTTATATTAGTAATAAGGATTCTCGGTTTGATTTTTCAGAAATGACATCTAAGTCTTGCTTATCAAGTTGGAGTACTTATAAGTTTCCTAATGGAAATTCATAAGTAGTCAATCCTACTTAGAGTGTGTTAAGTTTAGCATGTATAATTTGACCATAGCTGATAACACAAACACTTGAACACTTTAGACTCAATGAAACATCTTCATTGCAAGTGTGATTTGCAATTTGATGACTAATTTTGTTGTCTTGCAATCGACTTTGTGATTTCATGTAATAACCGAGGATGGTTAAACATGTAGACACAGAATAATATCTATGGTCATTTTGATGATATTTTGTGATCTAGATAAATCTGAGTCTCGATTTCATGTTCATTATTCTTATTTTGTACATTAGATTTTTTTAACACGATGAGATTGATTAATGTTTGAATAATAATCATATTCATATTCGAAATCCTCTTACGATCACTTATTGAAAGAAAGCAAGATAATGATTTGTGGAATATGTTCAATTCTTCCTAGTCCTAACCTTAGATGGTTAAATAGTTCTCATGTGGTGAAGAAGAGATATTATACTTATTTGGTAAAGTAAAAGAAAGTTTTGATGAGATGATTAATTTAGTTTTGAAGTTGTTTGCTTTTGAATTGTACTTGAGCAAAGTTACATTATGTTGTGATTTGCTCATGTTTTGGCTTTTCGGAAGATGCGACTTTAACAATGGCATTGCAAGGTAAATTACTTAACTTTTTGGACAAAAAACATTCAAGTCGTCAATTCTACTTCATTGTGTATTTTATGCATATATTTGGAACACAACTATTGGACAAGTAGACTCAATATGAGATCATTTACACAAGTGTGAGTTATGATCTGATGCATATTCTTATCGTCTTAGGAAAAGATGTCGTTATTTTCATATCAATCGAGTGTGATTGAGTATGTAGGTTTAAGATAATATATATTGTTACATTTTGATATAATCTCAAAGCTAGACAAATAATAATCCGATTTCTTGTCCACACTAAAAAACTTGTCAATTAGATTCGATAATAATATCAATCATAATTTGAATAATGAATCAATATATATTCGAAATCTTTTTGACCCTCATGAACACTCTTTTTTAAAGAAAACAAATGAAAATTTTCACAGTATGTTCCATTTATCCTAAGACTAGTTGTAAGGTGAGGTTGATGAATAATGACAAGTTAATTTCTTACTTTAAGATTGTCATATATTTGGCTTGTGCGAAAAACTATTTGTTGATATGTATAGTATGCATAGTTTTTGACATTTTATGAGTATATAAATGATTTTTCATAAACCATTTTATGAAACCACCACATTTTGTGTAATTCTATACGTTTATATAAAGAATATAATTTTTTTTGTAGTGTTGCTTTTAGAACAATGAAGCACAAGCCAAAGTTTAAAAATATATTTTCTTTTATTTAATTACCAACGTATTAATACAATCTTTTATTTTGTTTAACCGACCCGAGGTCAAACAACGCAAGATGATGAAAATATTTAGCCATTTTGTTGGAAAAGAGATAATGTGTTGGAAATATTTTAATGATGGGTTTTAACATATGATCTTAGGACATTATTTTTTCACACATTTGACAAACTATTAAACTCCCATTCCTAAGTAGGTTACTACACTCAAAATGATCTACAAGATGTTTATGTAACACTTGTAAATATAGTGATGTATGCCTATATGCAAGGCACAAACAATTTTACAACTTAACGCAAGAAATCCGGCGTAATTCCTATTAGGCATAATCCGAAAACTAGTAACATACAAATAGCATACATGGCACATGTGTTTAGTTATATAATTTGCTCAATTACAAATAGTAATGATTACTTATTAATATCTATTAACCAAGTTGAAACAAAAGTAAACACACATAATCATCTAGCATACACATAAGGATATTCGTCGTTGTTTTGTGTATTAGATATAACGATGTATACTTAGCTTGATTTGATTTGAAAATAAAATAGTTCCTCTCCATTTCAAAAATTAATTAAGATCAATATTTTGAAAGGACAAATACACTATTTTTCAAAGATATATCAATTAGAAATGCCTGACTCAAAGGAAAATGTAAAATACAAGTTTTACGTTAAAACGAAACTCAAAGTTTTGACCACTATGTAGTATTTTGCATTTCTAACTTATTTAAGTTTAGAATGAAGACTTGGAAGTATTTTTAAATGAAAGTAGACTCAATTATCTTCGAAATGGCGGGTGGCACGACTTCTACGGACTTACGGTTAATTTTATATGATTTTTTGAAGTTTGCCAAATTCTGCTGAAACAGACAGACGGCCCCCATAAAGGTGACGGCTCCCAGATATATTAGGGGGCCGCCCGAACATTTAGGGGACCGCCACCAGAGACCCAAAAACATATTTTTTTGTATTAAATAATTTGGTAACTTAATGTAGGGACGTAGGACCTCAGGAAGTTGTTTCAGCACATAAAACACGTGTTTTAGACATCATTTTTACCCATAGGGCTTACAAAGACATATTTTACACTTCCAAGCTTTTTGAGAATATTTTTAATCAAGCTAGTATACAAGGTATATTTAACAACAAAACTAACACGAATCAAGTAACAAATTATCACATTTTCATATTCTAATCCCCCTTCATCGAGTCAATTTGATACCCTTGGATCGTACTCTATTTTATTACTCTTTTTGATTTGTAAAATAGGACCGACGTGGATTCCGATTCCAATCGTGGAAAACCGTTAGAGGGGGGTGAATTGAATACGTTTCCATTTAAAAACTTTAAATCTTTATATACAAATTATCACCAATCAAGTTAAGTCGTTAATATGAGAAGTGTCGAATAATAGGTTTTACAACTAACTTAGCACTATTTATTAATTATAAAAACTCAACCACAATATTTACTACAATGTAGTACCACAACCTTAACTAACAATAATTACACAACATTCACACAATCTAAGCACAATGCATGTATAAATAAAGCGGTAAATTAAATGTAAAGAAATAAGTAAAAGTGAAAGGTTAAATGAAAATGCAAACCGGGTACGGCGATTTTAGTGGTGGTTCAGTCACGAAGCTCCTTTTCAACCCTACTTACTCCATGGGTATCCAACTCGAGTGTACTTTATTAAATCAAGCAAGCTCCCTGTCTGCGGAGAAAATACCTTTATACAATGTTTCAATCATTTTTCGACACTAAGATAGATGTCTGAGTTCTTATTTGGGTACAACCGTAACCCGTTTTGTTTTGTAGCCCAACATAACAAACCGTTGTGTTTTATGGCCATAAAAAACATAACATCGATCGCTTACATTATTTTTTGACCTAAGCTGATGTCGCGTCATAATCTTAGCATTAGGTAACCAATCTACCAATTCACCCCCCACCCCCTCCCCCCCCCCCCCCCCCACACCCCCCCCCTCACAACCCCCCCACCCCCCCCCCCCCCCCCCCCCCCCCACCCCCACCCCCCCCCCCCCCCCCCCCCCCCCCACCAACCCCCCCCCCCACCCCACCCCCCCCCCCCTCACCCCCCCCCCCCACCCCCCCCCCCGCCCCCCCCCACCCCCCCCCCCCCCCCACCCCCCCCCCCCTACCCACCCCCCCCACCCCCCCCCCCCCCCCCCCCCCCCACCCACACCCCCCAATGTCCCCCCCAACACCCCCCCCCCCCCCCCCACACCCCCCCCCCCCCCCCCCCCCCCCCCCCCCCCCCCCCCCCCCCCCCCACACCCCCCCCCCCCCCCCCCCACTCCAATGTATTTTAAGGCCTAAAATTACTAACCACCCACAATAACCCATCCAAATTTATTAATCATTGGGGATCTACACATATAAAGATTGAAGAATTGGACTCGATCTGTATGTAATACAAAATATTTAAAATGGACTAACTGGACTACTAACTCTTGGATCTTGAAGATGACCGAAGTTTCTTCTCTTGCACTGAGGAAAGGATAGAAGGAATTTGATCTCATTTAAACAAGATTAACCATGTTGAATGATCAAAGTTTAGGAAAGAGATTTGTGAGATTAGTGATAGAAAAGAAACATGAAAGAAAATCATGCAAATAGGGTTATGAAAATAGTTGGAGGTGACCCACTATTTATAGGAGCTGAAAAACAGCCTGTTAGGAAACGGTGGTCCCAGATATATTAGGGGGCAACGATTTTAAGGGGGCCGCCGCGCCCCCTATTTTAGGGACCGCCACAGACAGAAGCTTCCATATTTTTGTCTTTTTGCGGTTGAAGGTTAAATCTAGTGAAAGTTACTCTGGTTTTAGGGGAGAAAAGCAGAAATGACCAGATTTTGAAATTCAAATAAATTACCAATAAACATTCTTTATAATTCAAAAATAATTTGTCTAAATAGTTTTTGAGAAATAGTTTTGTTATATTTATAAAAATATAAAGTTTAAGACAAAAACTTATTTCTTTGATCATCCGACAAGTTTAATGTTGTTTGTACATACCTTACGTGATTTACATCGGGTGCAAACAAATGTCGGTGTTGATGTAGACTTGAGGCGTCGAGAAATGTGGATGCGAGTATGCATTGATAATTTTTGATTACGAGTAACTTGCGCACTTTACGTTACGTATTACAAGTTACATGTTTGTCATCACCAAAACGTAAAGAGATCGTATAGATTAAATATTTTAATATTTGTACTAACAAAATGAAAAGACGTATAATGTAAAGTAGAAAAGGTTAACTTGTTATGTCTTCATGATTAAGACATGTACATGAAGTCATTGACTTGGTCAAATACTTATAACGAATAGTAATATATTGGAATGTCTACTTGTTAGTACATACACTTTAAGTCACTAAATTCATCAAAGACTTATTAAAGCATGCAATTGGCTTAGTAATACTATTGATACCAATATGTTTTAACTTAAGTTGTAAAATTGTAAAAGCATAATGTATAAGTCATGATCTTATTGGAATACCACAATTTTATGGTATGTCCAACGAGGGTAATCAAACTATATATTGTTTTGATTTATGATGACCTTAACTTATTTAACTCCTAAAAAGGATCAATGTTAGATAAATTAAGTATATCATGGATATGCCCAATAAAAATCCCATCTAGAAGGTCAATTAAGTTAAAATGAGATGAATCTCATTGTGTCTTGATTGAATTGGGTAAAAATCTCTTGGAGATTACTATTGACAAATGCCTAGAGCTGTTAAGTGTATTTTGTTAGATACCCAAAGGAAACGATAGGATACCATTTCTACAACCTACACGAGAACAAAGTTTTTGTTGCTCATTATGCTGAGTTATTTGAGAATACTCTCAAATACAAGAAGCGAGTGGGAATCTCACTTTGCTAAAAGCGAGTGGGAGTAATGTAGGTCTTGAATTACTTCAAGAAAAAGATACATAAACCTTCTGAATGCACTAGCGAATGTCATACTTAGGCTAAACATGAAGTGATAAACCTTATAATGATGTTACTCATATTCATAGATCCACAAGGATACCTCATGATATGTTTCTATATCAATGGTGAGGATTATGAGTTAGAGGATCATAGTGAACCTGCTAACCATAGGAGATGTATTCATGAGATTTGGATTTTAATGAATGACTCAAAGACTATGAATGAAGAGATGCTGTCTAAAAGGAGATAATCATATTCTTGGGATTTATTTTATTTTTAACCTATCGGTTTGATGATGAGGTTTAAATGAGTTTCCTTTTAGAGAAGACTCATAGGGAGAATATTGTATACATATTTATTGCACATTAAATGACATAAGAGTTTACTCATACTCAAGAAATTGACTATGATTAAAACTTCTTCCTTAACAAACTATAAATATATAAAGATGATTTGATTATCATACTTGATTTCTTGGAAAGAAATATGAAAAATTGGATTTCACGAACTCTTTATTGATTGATTACCTTGCGAGGATGTAATAGAGAGTATCAATTAAGGGTTCTTGGGATCCAATATATTCTCTAGAAAGTATACAAAAATGCTAGAATCTAAGTATGGATTAAAAGCACGCATCTAATGAGCAGAATTTTAAGTTTAATTGTTAAATAAATCACTTGTTGGATTTGATTTTATATTGTAAATAAGATAGCTTATAAGTACCTCTCAAAGCTAGTAGGAGTAAATTTGTTTTTACTTTTCTAAAATTAATTAATGTTTTTGAACATATTAGGAAAATTTATTTATCTAAGTAAGATTTTATCCCTTAGATTGAAATAAAGTTGCTTGTAAGAATTTTAGGAAATGAAACATGCAACCTTGGAATAATATGTTTGATACATTAAACATATGTGGTGAATTAAGTCTAAATGCAATATGAAATATCATTGAGTGAAACTCGAATGATCTATCTCGCTTGGTGAGATTGAATACATGAATGGAAACCTTAAGTCCTACTAAAGGATTCATTATGTACATATTATTGTATATGTGATTAGTTGTATCATTTGTATGAGTGTAAGATGATTTGACAGCATTAGAATCTAATTGAAAGATATTATAAGGAACATTCTGATTAATGTTTAAATTAGGAATTCATTCCTAGAGTTAATAATAAAGACACTATGGATATACATTGTGGTAATTGATATGTGAGAAATCACATATCCTTTCTATATCAAAAATGTCCCTAAAAAGATAAAATTGTGCATAAAATGCTTGTATATTGCTTGTTTTGTCTTTGTGATTGTGTAGGTACGGATAGTGTAAATTTCACAAGAAAATGGCCAAAACCGGACAAACACGAACACGAGAACGGAAAAGAGTGCATAAGAGCCGAGGATTTGATTGCTGAAGTTTCTAGCAAAAAGGTCAACAAAAGTCAACCTTTGGTCAACATTAGTCAACCACAAGAAGACAAATCCCCCAAAATACCCTTAATGTTATATCAAATTCATAAAAGTCCCTAAAAACCCTAACACCGTTATCTCCTTTATATTAAAGAGATAACGGTCGTTATTCCTTATATTAACCTAAAAACAAACACGGCCCAATATCATTTTAAATAAATCTAGCCCAGGTCAACAACCCAAAACCCCGAGTCAAACCCCCCATATAACAGTTAAAGAAGGCGCGTAAATGAATTTACTATTCATCATCGTCTTCGCGTTTAACCCAAGTCAAAACAAGGGGTTAATTCAAATTAACAGCGTGGTTTAATGATTCAAGCACCAAAGGTCAAGTTGGAAAAGAAAACGTCACACCAAAGCCTCTCATTGGTCCAAGTAAACAAGGAATGACACGAGGATATTAAAAGAAACACATATGGAAGTGGGTTTTTACACTGAAATCAAGCTAAAAGAAGCACAAAAGGCTTTGACACACGGATTGCCACGCTGGCAATCCGTGTGCTCACTTAATGATCCAACGGTGAAGATTAAAGAACTAATGATTGGAAGCAAACAAGGGCCAGGATTAATTGGAGCGTCTAACAGACTTGGGGACTTAGAAACTTCTTCTCAAGCCTATAAATAAAGGGGCACCCTCACTCACAAAGGGGTATCTAGGTGTAGAAATAGAAAGTAGCTTATTGCTTTAGCTTATGTAATTTTCTTTTAAACTGTTTTTAGCTTATAGCTCACTTAATGTAATTTTCATTTTACTCTTGTAATCAAGCTCTTGTATTTTTTAAATTTCATAAATAAATAAAAATTCAAAAATATCGTGTTCATTTTCTTAATCATGATCTCTTATGTTACATAAGCTCTTATAAGCTCATCTCAAGCTCTCTAAGTCTCTAAGCTTATATTGAGCTCAAATTCAATCATTAATCTACTTTTACATTTAAAATCAGTTAATACCTATGCTTAAAATGGATTTGGTTGCTTTGGATGATGAACTAGCAATGGAAGAGTTCATAGGACTTTACTAGCTTATCCTTGTGATAAGCTAGAGCTGTAGAGTAGCTCATTTGAGCTTAATCTCAGCCTTGTTTAGAGCAAAGGCTCCTGTAAGTTTCTTCTTTACATTTTAGCTTAATTTTGTTCTATTAGCTTAGTCCTGCATATCTAGCTTAGGTTGCTTATTGTCTGCCTATTTTTGCTTGTTATCTGTTTAATCTTGCTTATTGTTGCTTAGTATAGTAGTTTTATGCTTAATATTTAGCTTAAATCTTTAGTTTGCTAGTTAATATATAAAACTGTCATAAAAATCAAAAAAATATATATTAGCATAGTATTTAGCTTATTGGTTCTGTCTTATTTGCTTATTGATAAATGTACATTTAAATTGTTATTAGCTGTTTAATATCTGGTAGTTAAGTTTTGTTCATAAATTTTCAATACAAATAGCTTAAATATGAAGTTTATAAAAATAAGGGGGTGTTTGGGTTAAGCAGTACTAACACAAGTTAGTACTGCTTGAGGCCAATTGATCTTTTATTTTTGATTCAAATTTCATAACTAAGTCTGTTTATGCTGGATTTATAAGCTAGGTTAGAGTTAATTTAGTTTTCATAAGTTAGTTTAATAAAAGTCCAAGTTTGTTAAACCTCATTTGTATAACCTAGTTTTAATTGATTCTTGTAATTTTCGTGACCTTATTTGCTCTTAGTTGTGTGTTTAATTAGTGTTAGAATTAGTGTTTTAAGTCTGCATCAAAGGTTTTAAGGTTTTGTTCATATAAGTGCAAACTGCATCAACAGTTTTATCATGTACAAATAACCTTTTCTCAACTATCAATAATCAGAGGGTAAAAATAAATTTTAGGATTTGATTTTTAGCATATAAGCAGATTTAGGGTCATAGATCATCTGTTTAAAATTAGTTTTTATTAAAAAGCTCTTTTGATTATCTGTTTTTAAGCTCAAAGTTGGCCATTAGGGCTGTGTGTGTGCGCGCGCACTCACATTTAGTCAGAAACAAAAAAAAAGGTTTGTTTTTTATCTTTGATTTTCAGCTTATGGCTTGTGATTTGTGCTAAATTCTAGCTTAAAATAGCTTTATAGGTTAGTCTTAAGTTAGTGTATGCTTATTTAGTCATTGTTATTAACTTATCTTAGATTTGAGCTTATTAAGTTTTGAAAAAAAAAAAATATATATAGTATAAGTAGCATCTGTCTGATTTTAAGCCATTTTCTAGCTTATCGTTTAGCTTTTATAAAAAGTTGTTTTTATTAATGTTGCTTAATTTCATCTAATCTACAACTTTGTTTTTAAACCTTTTCAAAATAAAAAAATGCAAAAAGCTAGGCATGGGACTTGAACCCACGACCTAGCCTTTCACACACACTCGCCCCACTCCACACACAGAGTAGCCATTTGTGCTACAATAGCTCATCAAATTTTTTGGCAACATTTCTTTTTATCACCTTTTTTCATTTCCTTTTTATTAATATAAGCCGTAGCTTATTTTTAAGCTTTTTGAGCTTTTCATTTAAACTCATTTCCTTTTCTTATTTTTAGTAAATCAGACTTTCCATTTTACACTTTTTGTAATTTTTCTAGATTTTTAAGATCATGTTTACTATTTTTAATAATTTTTCTTTGTTAAAAACTTTAAAAAAATCATAAAAAATTCAAAATTAATCAAAAAATAATAATAATAATAATTTACTTTTTTCTAAAATTTTCTTTTATCATTCTCTAGGCTTAGTTTAAAAATAATTTCCGTAGGGTTAAAATTATGTAAATTCACTTTTTAAAGAACGGGTTCTCAATCCCATTCTCGATTTTCTTTGTTTTTAGTCTAAATTGCGCTCGTTTTAAAATTTCCTTAGCTTTTCATTAATAAATAATCATTTAGGATTAGAAAAAGTAAGAAAAATATTTTAGGTTTATTTTTTGATAATTTAGGATTTTAATTGTCGCGTTTGTTTAATTCTTGTATTAGTTTAATTGTTTAGATGCTTAAATGTTTTTAATTGTTAGTTTTTATTGCTTTTAATTGTAGAAATAGATTATCAATCAAAAATCTTTGAAAACCAATTCAAATCATTGTCCAAAAACAAACGTGGTCTCAATTTCATAAATCTTTGGGAAAACGACCCGGTAATCACTTACCGGTAAATATATGTATTATTATATATATTTGTGAGAATTTTCCTTACTACTTTTGTCCTCAATGGTAGTTTGGTAATTTTCTATACTTATATTATTATACGTGTATAAAAAGTACATCAAATTTTTGGCGCCGCTGCCGGGGATTTGTGATTAAGATTCCTTCGTTTGTAATTTGTCGATCGTGATTTGGAGAACCTTTCGTCTTCGAAAGTTACGCTCTCAAGAAAATCAAAAATACAAAAAAAATTAAACAACGACTTTACCAATTGCATTGCAAGGTAAATTACTTGAGTATTTCGGATGAAATATTCAAGTCGTCAATCCTACTTCATTGTGTATTTTATGCATATATTTCGCCAAAATATTTGGGAACTTACAAACTATTGGACAAGTAGAATCAATATGACATTATCTCACAAGTGGGAGTTATTGATCCGATGCATATTTCTTATCGTCTTTGAAAAAGGATGGCGTTTATTTTCATATCAAATCGAGTGTGATTGAGTATGTAGGTTTAAGATAATATCTCTTGTTATATTTTGACATAATCTTAAAACTAGAGAAATAAGAATCCTATTTCTTGTCCATACTCGAAAACTTGTCAATTAGATTCGATAATAATATCAATCATAGTTTGAATAATGAGTTGATATATATTCGAAATCTTTCTTGACCCTCACAGAACACTCTTTAAAAGAAGAAAAAATAAAGATTTTCATGAGTGTGTTCCATTAATCTAAGACTAGTAATAAGTGTGAAGGTTGATGAAGAATGACAAGTTAATTTATTACTTAGGATTGTACATATGTTTGCTTATGCGAAAATCTCTTTTGTTGTTATGCATAGTATGCATAGTTTTTGACATTTTATTAGTGTATGAATGATTTTTCTAACCATTTTAATACAACACACATCTTTTGTAAAATACTATATGTTTATAAAAAGAATATAATTATGTGTGTGTGTTAAAACAATGCAAGCACAAGCAAAGTTTAACAAAAAAAAATACAATTTCTTTTAATTAAATACTAATGTATTAATATGATATTTTCTTTTGTTTAACCAATCCAAGGTCAAACAAAGCAAGACGATGAAAAGATTTAGACATCTTGTTGAAAGAGAGTTAATGTGTTGGAAATATTTTTGTGAAGGATTTTAACATATGATCTTAGGACATTATTTTTTTTACACACTTGACAAGCAAAGTTTAACAAAAAAAATACAATTTCTTTTAATTAAATACTAATGTATTAATATGATATTTTCTTTTGTTTAACCAACCCGAGGTCAAACAACGCAAGATGATGAAAATATTTAGACATTTTGTTGGAAGAGAGATAATGTGTTGGAAATATTTTAATGATGGGTTTTAAAATATGATCTTAGGACATTATTTTTCCACACACTTGACAAACTATTTAACTCTCATTTCTAAATGGGTTACTACACTCAAAATGATCTACAAGATGTTTATGTAACACTTGTAAATATAGTAATCTATGCCTATATGCAGTGCACAAATAATTTTGCAACTTAACGCAAGAGATCTAACGTAATTCCTATTAGGCATAATCCGAAAAACTATTAACAAATAAATAGTGTACATGGCATGTGTGTTTAGATAAATAAGTAGCTCAATTACAAGTAGCAATGCTCATTTAATAATATCTATTAACAAAAATATGATACAAGTAAATACACATAATCATTTAGCATGCACATAAAGATATTCGTCGTCGTTTTGTGTATTAAATACAATGATGTACACTCAGCTTGATTTTATTCGTAAATAAAATAATTTCCTCCCCATTTTAAAAATTAATCAAGATCAATGTTTTGAAAATATAAATGTACCGTTTTTCAAAGATACATTGACTAGAAATGCTTGGCTTGAAAGAAAAAAATAAACCACAAGTTTTACGTCAAAACGAAACATAAAGTTTTGACCACTATGTAGTATTTTGCATTTCTGACTTATTTAATTTAAGAATGAAATATTTGAAGTTCCTTTAAAAGAAAGTAGACTCAATTATCTTTGAAATGGCGGGTTGCACGACTTCTACGGACTTACGGTTGATTTTATATGATTTTTCGAAGTTTGCCAAAAACTGACGAAACAGACAGGCGGCCCCCATAAAGGTGACGGCCCCCAGATATATTAGGGGGCCTCCCGGACATTTATGGGACCACCACTAGTGACCCAAAAATACGTTTTTCGTATAAAATCATTTGGTAACTTAATGTAGAGACGTAGGACTTCAGGGAGTTGTTCCAACACATAAAACACGTGTTTTAGACATCATTTTTCTTCTTAGGGCTTACAAAGACGTATCTTAACACTTCCAAGCTTTTTGAGAATATTTTCATTCAAGCTAGTATACGAGGTATATATAACAACAAAACTAGTACGAATCAAGCAACAAAACACCTTTCATATTTAATACCCCTTCATGGGTAATTTGATACATGGATCGTACTCTATTTTAAAAACCATTTATTTTGGAAACTAGAGCTACGTGGCTCTGATACAAATTGTGGAAACCGTAGAGGGGGGTGAATATGTTTTCTTTTAAAAACTTTAAATCTTTTGTTTCAATTTTTACATTACTCAATGTCGGCGGTCCCATAAATATATAGGGGCCGCCTAATACATAAGGGGGCCGCCCTATTTAAAGGGACCGCCTCCAGAAGAAGTTTTCGGACTAGATTATTTAATCACCAATCAAGTTTGACGCAATATGAAAAGTGTCGATAATAGATTTACAATAACTAGCACATACTTTACCAATATATCCACACTCACAATGTTTACTACAAAGAGCTACACAACCATGACTAACACAACATACACATCAATTAACACAATCATAAGCACAATGCAAATGTAAAAGTAAAGCAATATATGTAAAGACATAAGTAAAGAGAAAGGTAAAAGAAAATGCAAACCGGACACGGTGATTTATAGTGGTTCAGTCACGAAGCTCCTCTTCGCCCTACTCCACTCCCCGAGTATGCAACTCGAGAGTTACTTCACTAATCAACAAGCTCCCTTTCGACGGAAAAAACCTTATAACGTTGCTTACATTATTTTCCGAAACTAAGCTAGATGTCGAGTTCTTCTTCGGGTACAACCAAACCCGTTATGTTTTATGGTCCAACATAACAAACCTTGTGTTTTATGGCCTAAACACATAAACCGCATCGCTTACATTATTTTCCGACACTAAGCTAGATGTCGAGTCCTAATCTTAGCTAGAACCAATCTACCACTTCACCATTGTATTTTAAAGCCTAAATTACTAACCAACCCACAATCAACCCATCCAAATATATAATACATTTGGATCTACACACTAATAAAGATTGGAAGACATGGACTCGATCTATATGTAACAAATATTACAAATAGACTAACTAGACTACATAACTTCTGATCTTGAAGATGACCGAAGTTCTTCTCTTGCACCTGAGGAAAAGAGGAAAGGATTGAAGATTTGATCACATTTAAACAAGATTAACCAAGTTGAATGATAAAAGATTTAGAGAGATTTAGTAAGATCTAGAGAGAGAAAGAACTAAAAGAAAATCATGCAAAAAGGTTATGAAATCAGTTGGAGATGACCCACTATTTATAGGAGCTGAAAGCTGACAGTCTGGCAACGACAGTCCCGACGGTCCCTTATATATAAGGGGGCCGCCGCCTAGACTCCGCTCCCTTTTTTGTCTTTTTGTGGGGAAGGTTGTATCTGGTATAGAAGCTTCCATTTTGGGGGAAAACTAGATTTCAAATTTTATATTTAAATAAAACATTTCTTTTTTTAAAAAGTATTTTGTGTTTATTTATTTTTGTGAAAAATACTTCTGTAAAAATGTAATGGTTAAGAAAAAAATTATTTTTCTTTGATCATCCTACAAGTTTAATTTGTTTGTACATACCTTATGTGATTTACATCGGGTGCAAACAAATGTCGGTGTTGATGCAGACTTGAGACATCGAGTGTTGTTGATGCATGTATGCATTGATGATTTGTGATTATGAGTAACTTGCGTACTTTACGTTATGTATTACAAGTTACATGTTTGTCATCACCAAAACATAAAGAGATCGTATAGATTAAATATCGTAATATTTGCACTAACAAACGCAACTTACTAACATTTTAAAAATAACTTTTCATTTTACATTTCACTTTCTATATTTAGAAAGTCTATTCTAATTTGCCAAATCTCACCCACTTAACTTATTTCCATCAATATACATTTTCCATAAACGCTTAACACAAAATCATCTAAGTATTGACGTAGCAATGCATGCTATACGTCATTACTTTTCCATTATCACTATTCACGAACGAATGGAATACTTACCACTAAACACAAACACACTCAAAATGAGATGATCATACATCTCAAAATGATATAATGCACCTATTCAAACTACTTAGCATACATAAACTGCACATAGCACACAAGAATTACACAAAATGAACTCTTAGTCACTTCTAAAGGTTTCACTAACCTGATTAAATCACAGATGTTACGCGAGCAATTGAGCGTACCCATTAGATGTTACACCCTAGATTAGTTGAGTGATCTGAATGTTTTCATTTCCCATATTTCGTGAGGTGCTTGGTTTTGTACAAGTGATTTAATAAAAGAGTGCTTAAAGGAAAAATCCTTAACTTTGGTTGGGATACATTTTCAATAAATTTCTAAAGTCTACTTGAGGACAAATAGGATTCAAGTGGGGGATATTTGATGACATCAAATAATGTTACTTTTATAGCATCATTTATCCCAAATGAATTACCCACTTTTATATAATTATTGCAAGAATTGTTACTTAATTGCTTAAAGTTGTTAATTACCGTAATTATGGAGTACATTGTAAAGACAAGCTAAAAGGCGCACATTTTGGAGCTTAAATGTAACACCCCCAAATTGGGTCGCAGCGGAATAAGGGTCCGGGGCGTGTTACTTCAAGATCAATAGCACAAGATATATAAGAACGACACAAAAAGTCGTTTAAAATGATACATTGGATTTAATTGAAAGACTTAATACAAAAGCATATAGCTTTACTTGTTCATTGTTGAATATTACAAAAGTTGACAATACATTCCCCAAAATATGATGCACCTAAATCTTTAAGCGTGCAATCCAAAATGTAACCCAATGCATCCCTGGCATCCCATGCCTATTGATCTCCTGAAAACATTGCTTAAAAACGTCAACAATAATGTGTAGGACCGCAAGATTTTTCCGTGATAATGCAACACATGCAGAATCTCAAAACTAGATTACATTTACACTAAGATCATGACACTGAAGCTCGACAGTCTTGTTCGCATAATATTGCTACTCAGCCC
>BQNB010024605.1:17816-35139 GCA_026074375.1 Tanacetum coccineum
CGTACGAGAAAAGAAAAAAATAAATAGTGAAAAATGACAAAATGAATGATGTCATAAAATGACCTGAGAATACGAAATGTTACATAAAGGACAATTCAAGTACAAAGGAATGAGATGGCAAAATCTTACATCACCAAACGCATTTCATTGGTTAATCCCATCAAGAGAGGACACGTTGGATGATAAGAAAGCACAAGAGAGATGGGATTTTACACTACTTACACTCACAAAGAAAGAACAAGGTGTCTCAATCACGGATTGCCATGCTGGCAATCCGTGTGAGATATCAAGTGATCTAACGGATGAAAATGATCTACCAATGATTGGAAGATTTTACGGCTATGATCAGGAGGAGCGTGTAACTGAAATGAGGACTAGAAGGTTCACTTGACTGCTATAAAAAGCCCTTCACTCCTTACACACAAGAGCATTTTTTCCTTTACTGAGTTTTTAGCTTTTAGATTTTTAGTTAAAATTTAGCTTAAGCTTTAGTGTTAGCTTATTGTAATTTTCATTTAAACTTATGTAATCTTCTTTTTCAGTATAATGTAATCAAGCTTTTTCAGTCAATAAAAGTTTCTCTTAAATAAAGTATCATAAGCTCTTATAAATCTCAATATTTTTGTTCACTTCTGTCACAAGCTACTCACACAAGCTCATTATAGCTCTCACAAGTCTTTAAGCTTGTGATTGAGCTTAAATAGTCATTTAATCAACTCAAACTCTAAAATCAGCCTAAATACCCTTGCTTATTGACTGTGGACTTATGGAAGGGAAGCTAGCTATGGAAGAGCTTCCAAGGACTTATAATGGCTTATCATTGATAAGCGAGAGCTGTTAATAAGCTCTTTGAGCATTTCTGCCTTTGTTTTGCTAAGGCAATTGGTTAGTTTTCTATTTCTTTTCCTATTCTTAATGTCCTAGTTTAGATTTGCTTATTTGCTTATTCTGCTTATTTTCTTGATTATTTGTGCTTATTGTCATCTCATGTGCTATTTAGTTTTAATTGATCATTTATCTTTAGTTAGTGTAGCTTATATCTTAGTTTAGTTTTGAATTGTCATAAAATCAACCAAAAAGCCAATAATAATTAGCTTAATCTGTAGATCTTTAATTCTAGCTTAGTTGATTATTGATTTATGTTTATCAAGTTTGTTATAAGCTATTTGAGATCTGGTACTTTAGAATTGCTAGCTAGATTTCATTTAGTCAAGTTTTAATAAATGTTCATAAGTCTAAAGGAGTGTTTGGATTAGTGTTGTTTGACCCTTAAAAGTCAAACTGAGTTGTGATCTTTGCTTAAGTCATTTTCATTATCACTTTAAATCAATAATAAAATTGTTTTCTTAGATTAGATTTAAGCTTAATTTCTTTGTTCCTGCACCAGGGAAGTTTTTCCTTTTTTCTTTGATTGTTAAAATTTGATCCAAGCCTTCCTAGGTTTGGATTTTGATTGATAGGTGTTCATTTGCCCTCATTGAGTGTGTTCATTGCAGGTTTTACCATTAAGGTAACCTGCAATTTGGTTTTAACCATTTGGTCATTTGCATCAGATAGGCATTTGCAGACCATTTTTGATCATCTTTTAAAACCAGCTTAAGTAGAATTTAGAAGTTAAGATTTAGTAGTCTTATAGTTTTTATATGGCCTAGTATAGATTAAAACTTGTTTTTCATTTCTAGCTTATTTCCTAGGGTAAAATAGCTTTTAAAGTTCAATAAAAAAAACCTCAAAAAGCCAAAAACAGTAGTAACTAGAACTTAGCCTTTAAATTTTGATTTCTAGCTTTTAGAATTTGTTTTTATGATTTGGATTAATAGTTTATAAGTAGGTTGTTAAGTTTTCAAAAGCTCAAATCTTTTAATAGCTTATTGAGCAATTTAGCTTATCTAGTTTTTAAGCCTTAAGTTATAGTTTCTGAGTTTGCTCTTTTAATCATTAAATTTAGGAGTCCTATAGTATTTTTGTTTTCAAGTTAATTAGCTTATTGAATTTAGCTCATACACATCATTGGCTTTTTAGAATAGCTTTTAGATTTGAAAATAAGCCTAAAATGAGTTGAGTGCAAGCTTTTAAGTAGAAATTAGTTTTTTGGAGCTCAAAAGCTCACTTCCTGTAACAGCTTTTCATAAGCTCTTTAAGAGCTTATTTTTGAGTTTCAGCTTAAACTTGCTTTATTAAAGTTGCTTAAAAAAGGTTCCTCTACAACTTTTATTCTTTAAGTTTTTGAAAAAAAAGGGAAGTGTAAGTCGGGGGTGAGCAAGACTCGAACCCCCGACCTCAACACCTCAACCCTTTATAACACACCACACACCACTCCCTACCGCTGTGCCCTTGGGTCTTTTTCATAAGACCCTTGCACAATCAATTCTTTATATACATTTTAGCCTTATAAGCTCTATAAGCTGTTACAGCTTATTTCGAAGCTTATTCAATAAGCTGTGTCAACGGGCTTATTTTAACTAGGTTTTAAGTAGTGTAAGCTATTTTCTGTTATTTTTCGAGAATTTTTAGAGTTAGTTTAGTATTTTTAAACATTTATTCTCATTAAAAACATTAAAAAATCATAAAAAATAAAAAAATAATCAAAAAAATATAAATCTATTTTAGAAAATTTTCTTTTATCAGTAAGAACGTAGAAAAATTAGTTTGACTCTCAAAGGTTTATTTTTGACCATTTTAGCTTTTAGGGCTCGGTTTTCGATTCCCGTTATTCGTTTTTGTGATTTCTTTCAAATTTCATCGTTAAGTTTTCAAACTTTGAAAATCTCTTTATTTTTACTCATAGAATTAGATTATTAATTCAAATTCTAGGTTAAGGTGCTAATTAGGGTTTATTTTGTCATTTCCGTTTTTCGTCCGCGTGTTTAGTTATTTTTCTTGCATTTAATCGTTTTAATTGTTTTTAGTCATAGAAAATCAATCAAAAAGTTGAAAATCATTCATAACAATGTCCAAACTAAATCGAGGGTATCAATTCACATTTCTTTGGGATACGACCCGGTAATCACTTACCGGTTAAACGTGTTATATTATATATTTTCGTGTTTAAATTGCATTTAATCTTTGTCCTCAAGGATTATTTGTATATTTCTATAAATACTTTGATATGTTATATATACGTGAAATTGCTTATCAATCAGTCATAACCTTTCCAAAGGTAATATTATCAAAATCTTCTATCATGGTCTCAACGAAATAACCCAAGAGGTTTTGAATGCCGCAACTGGTGGTATTTTCCTTTATAAAACACCAAATCAAGCTTATCAGCTTCTCGAAGATAAAGTCTTACTCAAGCTCGATTGGGCTAAAAACCAAAAGACCAAAACATCTCTTAAGAAAATAGTTGCTTTCACCGATGAAGGTAGCAGTAAAATCGATACTGACAAAATTATGGCCCGAATGGATGCCATGACCATAAAAATTGATGCTCATTACAAAGAACTCCAATCTCGTGCTAAACAACCAACACCCAATCTTGACGATGATGACAAACCGAACCGGACCGAACCAAACCAATTTTATAATAATATATAATTAATGTAATATAAATAAATAAATAATAAATCAAAATTTTAAATTTATATTTATTTTATGGATGAAATTATAATATATGTATTATGTTAATGTTTATATATGTGTTTGTCGTGTACGTGTGTTTACTTGACAATATATCGTTACATATATGACAATGATCATATAATGTGAGAAATACTACTCACATCCATCCACGTGTAGTTTTCTGATTTATTGTGAGAGTAATTGTATTATTTTTGTGACAACATCAGAATTAGGTTATTTATTGAGCGATTGTCTTTGTGTGTATGTGTTGTATTGTGTGTGTAATCTAATGTTTCTGATCAGTATCTTGTGTGAGAGACATGATCGAAGTTTA
The DNA here is from genome assembly GCA_026074375.1 of Tanacetum coccineum. Taxonomy (NCBI): domain Eukaryota; kingdom Viridiplantae; phylum Streptophyta; class Magnoliopsida; order Asterales; family Asteraceae; genus Tanacetum; species Tanacetum coccineum. The sequence continues at coordinate 21,712 of BQNB010024605.1, forward strand.
GGGCTGAAAGTCTAGAAGGACAGAGGATCGAGCCTCTACGATCGTCTACCCTCTGTATACACGAATATGGTCATGTATATTAAAGTATATCTCGCCCATAGTGATAAAAACAGGAAAAAAAACTCGAAGGTCCAATGCGGAACAGCAGTCTAGTCATATACTCGTATATAGTCACATGGATCAGAAAATCGGCATCTAGGAGTCTCGTAGATTTCTTTGTAAGATTTTTGAGCCGATCTCGAACAGTTGTACTCATCTTCTCGCGAGATGAGACATTGCTATATAGTTCGCTCAGTTTTTCTCTGTCAAACAAGGTTTTTAGAACGTCAGAAGCAATAATCTTATGTATGCGGTTTCGGTTTTTTTGGTTTAGTGAGCGCTATGCAGTTAGAGCACTCGTAAATAACTGTATATCTTCTGAAGACTTAGAATCTCTAAAGGTTGTTCGAGTAGATATATGATTTCTCTGTATATGCGTCGAGATGAGAGATAGATAGTTAGCCTTGCGCAGAATTCATCTATTTCGTTCGTTGATGACTCACTATAGATATTGAATGCTCGTGAGAAGGCTAACTGGCTAGGAACCCAACAGCGAGAACACACATTCGGGTCAGAGTTGATTAGAACGATGACTGATTTGCATACAAGCTAGAGGGGATTCGTCGCGCTGTTCGGGCATTACGTAAAGATTAAGCAGTGGAGCTTAATTTTCCTTTGCTAGTGATGTCTCACACTTTGTCACTCGACGTATGTTACATGTACTTGCAACTGCTTCGCGGTCGTGATAAGTGGTCTCTCAACTAATATAATGTTCGGGTGAGTGTGTGGGCGAGGAACCCCGTATGTTATTATTGTGCGATCTCTTTGGGAGATGGGTTACAGTTGTCTACGCGTGACTCGAGTTATCGAGAACCGGATAGTTAGTAAGCTCGTAAATTCAGCAGTCACACAAAATTTTGAAAGCATGTCAGCACCAGATTTGCCATTGTGGTTGATTGCGTCGGTTTTGTTTAACCTTGGTTTGGCAATGTTAGACTCACTAACATGCCTTCATTGCTATGTGATGCTTTACCTGTTCAAAATATTCTCTTTTAGTGTGTCTCACACGGTGTTATCTTGGAGGAGCTAGGTCCTTTGATGAGCGCTACTGAGTGTTGAGATAACTAATCGTGTGTTGTATGATACCGTATTCATTGAGGTAGACTCGTAAATCTGAATCTTTGTGTTATTGTGAATGTTTTCCTCGCGTAGATGATTGAAGGTATGTCTCTGCTCTCGATTGAGAATCAGTGTGTTGACGTTATGTTGCGCTCGATGTGTGGAGTTCAGTAATAGACTGGAGGCACAGAAGCCAGGAGGTCGATTTGATTTGAGACATCGTGAGGTCGATAACCAGAATTGCTTGGTTTGATATTGGCCGCATACGGCCTGGGACACTAGCTCTTGGATATTGTCATGGTACATGTTGCTATTGGTGGCTGGACAGTTTTGATAAGAATGACCTCCCCCACAAGTCACACAACTTTGTTCAACCCGCTTTACGGGGGCGGAAGCTGGGGTTTGGTTCTTTCTATCGAGAATTAGCCCGAAACCATGTCTCTGAGTTCTGAAACATCAGATGAGATGCTTGGGTGGAAGAGCTTGTACTCATTTTTGCTAACAACAGCTTTGTTCTGATTTCGTACCTTGGACTTGCTCTCTCGAATGATTCTTTTAAACTTCTCTGAGGCAGATTTTTGTACTAAGAAGTTACCACGGCAAGCTCTGAGTTCTTAGATGGAATTCTTGATTCATTTGAGTTCAAGGGGCAATGTATAGAATGGTATTCGAGTGATTTGCAATTCTGAAAACCATGTTGATGGGCATCCCCTTAATAAGATCTTTGTATATACGATCCCAGCATCATAAAGTTCATAAAATTTTTGCTGAAAATCTCGTGATTTCATTTCTGAGATTTGTCGTTTAGACGGGAGGGAAGAATTTGTTAATATTTCGTAAACAAGATCTTCCCATGTTGTCAATTCGTACCTGAGGGTTGGTTCTCTATTCTTATAGCAAATCCGGGCTCTGCCCCTATCGACGAGAAAAGGGGAAAAGCTTAAGTTTAAACCGACGTTTTGGTCACGTATACGCGGAATCTTCATTGTTGAAGTGATCTTGTTGAATAATCGGATGTGGAGCATGTGGGTCTTCTATATTCATGCCAAAAAATTTGCTCGTTTGGACTAAAGATTCAGATGACCATGCTTGACTCTCAAATAGTTATTCGCCGGGTGATTTCCGGGAAAAACTAATCGCTTCCTCGTAAACATATCGGTGGGTGCTCTGCGAGCAATTTCGCGACGCCATAGTACGATTATCAGCCATCGTTAACCTATGGGAGGATTATCAGGTGTTCTCAAGATTAGATGATCAACAGAAGGTTTGTAGATACTTGATGGGTTTATTTTGTACGACGTCTACGGGCTGAAAACGGAAGTGGCATGCCCAAAAGATAGAAATACAAAAAGAATAATGTTACACTAATTTTTTTTGGTTTTTAACAGATAATTCACAATTGATTTTAACGGACAATGAGACTAGACATCTTAAACCAAATATCTGCTTACCTCACGGTAGCTTCTCAAAAAGATAAGATCACGAGCTTTGAGCGGAGGAGTAGGTAGATAGCTGCGAAGCTTATTCTCCTTTCGGGTCGTAGTTCTCTAGAAAACAACCCTCATTATACCCACTTTATAGTTTGTTTACCTTTCGAGGGTGAGCCGTACGTCGTAAGTGACACATAATAGGTAGTTTTTAGAAATATTTTATGTTTCGATTGGGATACCAACAAGTTCACCGGGTACTTTTTTAGTTATACCTCAGTTGAGAATATTAAATTTGGTATTTTACCAATTTGTGAAATTTATTTCTTTTTTATTATGGAAAATGTTTTTATGATTTGGTTTTTCTTGGTTTTTTATACTGATAATTTCTAAAAGAAATGAAAATTATTTTTGTAACTTTTTTTTTATAATAAAAGAAATTATTCACTCATTTCAAAAACGATGGTCAAAGTAAAGATAAACGGTGATTTTGACAGACTCCAGGCAACGGCGCCAAAAATTGATCGTTCAAACTATACCTTTAAAATATATATCTATAATAAAATATCAAATATATAAGTAAGAATAGTCTAATAAGCAGAATCAATGATACCAGAGAGATAGTATAGAATGTTCCGGTCGTAAATCCCCAACGACGGCGTGGACTGTGTAAATCGTTACGATCGAAGATTTGAGTTTGCAGGACGGATACTGAGTTTGGGAGTTGGAAAAATGGTCAAAATTAAACATAAACGAACTATACGTTTAAGAAAACCTAAAAAATTATGAAATTAAACTAGAAAACGAAGCCCCGAATCCGAACAAAAGGGGGAAAACCTAAAACTTTGAAAAATAACCTACGAAGAAATTTTTGTTCCTAAAACTACTCTAGGGAATCAAAATAAAGAAGAATGAAAAAGATTAGACCGAAAAACGGAGTTCGTTTGTGTACCAAAAACGATTTCAAAACAAAAATCCCGTACCGTGACCGTGCTTTAAAAAGTAAATGTTGTAAAAATGACCATACGAAAATTTTTAATATTTTTCCTACAAAACTATCGATGTAAGAAGGAAAATTTTTCTAAAAAAAGCAAAAAAATTTTTTCTGATAATTTTTTTTATGTTTTTTTGAATTTAAATTACTTTAACTAAATTAAATTATAAAAAATACTAAACGATTACTAAAAATTCTGAAATTTTTTCTAAAAATACTAGGCTTTATAAGAGTCCTACGAAAAATAACAAACACCACACAGCTTAAGCAATAAGCCCCGAAAATAAGCTAAACAGCTTATTAGGCTTATTAGCCTAAAACGTGTATAAATACAAAGCCCCTTGAGTCTTTAACGAAAAAGACCCAAGGGCGCAGTGGTAAGTGGTGTTGGTATAAAGGGGATGTATCGCTTGGTCCCGGGTTCGAGTCTTGCTCACCCGGACCAAGTGTCTTCCCCTTTTATTTTTTTTTTTTTAAAAATTGGGTAGAAATATGTAAGAAATGAAAACTCTAAAAAGGTAGGCGGGTCCAAATTCTAGAGATTTACACTATAATGGAAAATAGGTTAAACCTTGAACTGTATCATACTATATACAAAACAGACCCTACGAATGGCATTATTTTTTAGATGATTAACAATGAGATTCAGCAAAAAACTTAAAACTTTCAAACTTATTAAGGGGCTTATACTCACAACTTTACAATGCACTTATCATTTTATCAACAAGAATAAGCTTAAAAATACGCTTAAGTTGACAGCATGCTAAAATTGGCGTTATTGGCCAATTTTTACTTAAAGTCTTATAGTCCGAGATAAGCTAAGCTAATGACTAAAATAAGTAAAGGGGGCTTTAAACCAACCTCAAAAATAAGCTAAAAAGGAAGGGGAAAGCTAACTAAACTAATGCGTGGAATGGGCTTTAGTGACGGGAAAACTGAAAAAAGCCTAAAGCTAAAATTTTACTATGTCATCACTTGGGCCACAATAAGCTAGAAAAAAGGAAAAATAAGCTTGACATCTATTTTTTAACTTACTCCTTTAGAACTGATCATATGAGGAAGAATTTGAGCTTATGGAATAAGCTAATAAGCTAAAATCAAAATTTCAACAATTCCTCAGCCTAAGGGAATGCTAAAACAGCCAAGAGGTATGTTTGGGCTTAAAAATAAGCTAGCTAATAAGCTTCCTAAGGCCTGAAACTTAAGAGACTTATAGAAGAGCCTATAAGCTCTTAAAATAAGCCAAAAACTTGGGCTTAAGTTTGCTTAATGGCTGAGAAAGATGAGCCTAAAGTTCCCCCTGTGCACAGGGGAGCTTTTTTAGAAGGCAATTCTCATGGGCTTATTTGACAGCTTATTTTAAAGCTGTCTAATAAGCTCTAAAAACACAAAGAAGCTTAATCAGATTGTGAGCTATAGCTTTCGGAAGCTTGTGCACCAATTTTCAACCTCTAAACTTATTTACTTTGCTTATTTTTGGGTAGTGAAAAAGGTAGTGTGGGATTTGATTTAAAACGTGACACTAGAACCTTGGTGGATTTGATCACAAAGTCAAAAGACTAAGGTTTCTAACAGCCTTGTTTTGACACCACAAAGACAACCTTTTTAGTACTTGAAGTCACACTCACAAGTGCTTATCCAAATAAGCACTTGTGGTATAAAAGAAATCCTCACAGTTTCAAAATTATTTGCAAAAACTTTGAAAAACAGTTTTCAAAACTGAGAAACTTTTAAAATCAGCTTAAATGAGCTTAACAACTTGAACTAAATCCAACCTAATGGTCATAACCCATTCCAAGACCTGTTTTGACCCACTTTGAATGCTATCCCAAACACCCCTTTATTTCAAAAAATGTGTCAAACCAAAGTGGGTATAAAATCCATTATTAAGCTAAAAACTTTGAAAAACTTTTATCTACTTTCTAATTATTTTGACCTATTTAAGCTTTTTAAAACTAAAATCGATAGGCTTATTAAGAAAAAAATAAGCTAGTTTCTCTACTAGCTTATACTAACACTTATGACAGTTTTTGAGAGATAAGCTAATGTAGAACAAAAGATTATGCACTAAAGCCTTAAAACAGCTAACTAACAAGCCTAAACTAATGTGTTAACAAATATTGAAAGCAAATAAGCTAGTGTCTACAACTAAAAATTAAGCTAATTGGAAATTTAGAATTGAAACCTTGGATTTTGTTGTCTCAGAAACAAGGCCACTCTTTCTGAGTGAGTGGCCTAAAAAAAACCTGTCCTAATGGCTCCCAAAGCCACTAAACCTGAGTCAATAAGCTCAATAAGCTTATATTAGCTTATTTCTCCAAAGCTTCCAAAAATTACAAATCAATGAGCATTTATGAGACTAAATTCAATACTCTTAAACAGTATTTAATGAACTTTTAACAGGTATTAAACTGAATTTGTAGCTTTATTAACAGGAATAAGCTCAAATTAGCTTATTGAGAGCTTATGAAAGGAAAGAAAAACGGCCTTTAACATTTTCATTAAACTGAAAATTAAAAATGCATAGAGAGGTTAACTTGAAAACACTTTTAATACTACAATAAAAACTTAATAAATGAATTAATACTTGCTAATACTGATTTTTTTTTTGCTCATCAATTGGCTTACCAAGGCTTTTTATAGCCGAAAACTAAAGCTAGGTCTTCTTTTTCTTTTCCTATTGTTGTGCTTGTTTTGTAGACACACAAAACACAGGCTAGTTATTGTGTTTGTATTGTTGCAGGAGTGTCACAGCCTTTAATCTTGGCCCTTCAATCTTTAAAATCAATCTCGGCCATCGAAATAGGTCTTGGGGGGTGTGGGATTGCCAACTTGGCACATATGTAGCTGGGAAAGGTAGTGGAGAAGGGGGGAGATGAATATCCAGTGTGGTGGTTTGAAAGGATATGGGGTAAAAAACGGATTAAACAACCCGGTGAAGTTGTTTGGAGGGAAAAAAAACCGGAGCGGGGGGAAAAGGTGTTAGAGGTTGTAACAGAGTGAAAGTTTCACCATTTGGCAAAAATGGCCCCTCATGGTTTATTGTTTAATTACACCCGTCGTCCCTGTGGTTAAATAACTTTTGGGGACTTGGCAAAACAAGTCCCCAAGAGTTATTTAACTCTTTTCACCACTAGTCCTTGTGGTGTACAAGTAAGGGGGTTGGCAGTTTTGCCCCCCCACTTGTCACTTTGAGCAAATTGCAAAATCAGCCCTTGTCTTCTCTTTTCCTCTTTTCTTCTTTATATATAAGTTTAGGGATTGACAATTTCAGTCCCTGAACTTATATTTCTGAAACTTTGGCCTCGGGGTTGACTTGGGTTGACTTTGACTTTGACCAGTTGACTTTTCTGTTGACTTTTTGACTTGATTGACTTTCCGGCTTCGATTTGGCTGTCTTTCACAGTCTTTTCCATTCCGAATCCAGTTTTGTCGTTTTGGCTTTGTTTTTCGTCCTTTTCTTGGTTATCCGTTCCTGCACAACACAATTGGCAAAACAAGCATATATTTGGCATTTTAAGTCCGTTTTTGGTTATTTCAGCTCGTTTTTAAAGGTAAAAGGTATGTGTATTTAAGCACATACCAGTATTGCTAATTGTCCAGGATTGCCCGGATTGTGAAGACTCTCGTGCTTGTATTTTTATCAAGAGTTTCGCATCCTCAGCTTCATTTTGGGAATCCAGTATCCAAATCTAATCGACTAACATTTTATCTTTTGGCACACTTCATAAACGGCCTTAGATTTACGTAGGTGACATTTCAAAAAACTCGAGGACGAGGTTTTGTTCTTAGTATGAGTGGGGGGGGTGGGATCTTCGATTTGATTTTGCGCATGAATGCCTGTTGTTATCTGTAATCCATTTTTACCACAAACTTTTACATAAAATACAAAAAAAAAATGAAAAAAATGAAAAATTTTCAAAATTTTCAAAAATAAAATAAGTGTTTTGTCACAGTTTCGACTTTCCTAATGGGTAGAATGAGAATAATTTTTGACTCGATCGGGCGTGTTGAGCCCTAGCTAGTTCCTCAATTGTAGGCTAAGCTTTCACGAATTCTATTGCTTAGAATTTTAATAAGGTGAAGAACAAGAAATGATAGAGTTAAATATAAGTTTATGTGCTAAGCAAAATTCTTCGAAAGCTTATATGAGTAACTTGTGGCTTTTTCTCCCACTAGCTTTTAATCCGCCTAATCATACGTGCTCATTTCAATTCAACTAAGTCAATCGATGTTTTTAGAAAAAGCTTCAAATTTGTAACTTGATTCTTTAAAGCGAAGTTTTTCTGTTCTTAATAATTTAAAAGTTAAAATGCCAAAGAAGCATGAATGAAATATGAATGCAAAAACGCATGAATATTAAAATTATGCCAATAAAGCATACATTTGATTATATGGAACAAGTAAAAGATGTGTCGTGATATCCCGCCCCGCTAACCACGAGGTGGGGGTTCAAACTAAGACATCTTTACTTCTAGGGATTTGGTGTGTTGTGATATCTCACCAGGGAGCGAGGCCTAGGTAGGTGTTCAAACTAAGCAACGCATTCCTAGCTTTAAGAACTTATGATCATAATGATGAAGATGTTGCAAAAAGTTCTACAGTTAAAATTTTCGTTCTCTAAAATCAAGTTACAAGGTCCTAATAAGTTGTTGCTTTGAGTCGTGATTCATCTTGAATTACGACTATGGAAATAAGTTGATCTATGGTTGAGTTGATATGAGTACACACATTTAAATCATATATCTTTTGACATAGAAACCGATCCATAAAAACCGAACCGAACCGATTATTAATTATAATATACATTTTATTTAATTTTCTTATGGCTGACGTTAGTAATGTCAATCCAATCGTATATACACTAGGGTTGAAATGTGAGTGACTTTAATATTTTGAACTAATTAATTGCGGAAAATCAAAGCGTCGTGTAGGGAAGATCGAAAAGCAAACCAACAGATTACAACTAAAATTGAAACATGTTTAAAACTCTAACTCTAACCATCTCCTCAATCCGACACTCGTCTTCTCCACTCGAACTTACAATCGTTAATCATCATGTAGCAATTCAGACCGTTCAAGCTCTCATTCAACAGTAATGTTTTTTGTTTCTTTCACTCTACTATAGTCTGCTTTTGCCATCATAAGAATATAATCACTTGTTTTAAAGTTCAACACCTGTAATCTATTTTATGATTGTTTCTTGTTATGATTCTATTAAATTAAGATATTTATGGCATGTATACATCTTATCCACTACACATACTCATACCAATGTAGTTTTTGTTCCTACATATTTTACTTAAGATACAAACACTGGCACTAAGTAGAATTAGCATAGAGAATACAAATTAGAGTGTCTTTTTAAGACGCAATGAAGCATGATTAATATTTTTTCTTTATGTTGTGGTGCTTAGATTACTATGCCTAAAATGCTTCTTTAACAATTTATTGATATAGAATACCATTCAGGAACTCGAGGCTTCGACGTCTCAAAGTACTCAGGACAAGCAAGGGAAGTGTGCGGATTATTATGTTAGAGGTGAAAATGTCGACTCAAAGCGTTGAAGAGCGAGTTAGTGTCTCATGTTGAATGAGCAAAAGAAAAGGCGATATAAATCATTTGTGTGGGATCATTTTCCTCGCATCGAAGGTGCTTAACAAAGCTAAATAGATCCATTCTTTGTGGACGGTGGAGGCGGCAACACTCAAACGAGCAAAACTGTGTACATACCATTAGTAACCATTAATAAATGTATGTTGTTAACTTCACTCACCCTTATAGAAGTAAAGATAGAGAAAGAAACAAACAAAATTAAGTTTAAGAGAGCAAGCTAACTATGGTGAATCTGAGGTACTTTAGTTCTACGTCTTATTAACCAAGAGAACGTTGTAGAATCAAGTCTGTAGCTACAGATGGTCATTAAAGATAACAAACTCCTTTAGCATTTGTTGAAGATGAGGGATTTTATCACGGAGATAGTTGGAAACTAAATCTAGAAGTTGAACATCCATCTAGGTGGATCGAGTTGCTAGAGATGCGTTGTCCATATTCAAGAATATGAAGCAAAAAAACTCAAGAATCTTTTAAAAAAGGCAATCACAATTGTGTGCGTTTTGGGTGTGTCTCTACTACGCCACAAACATATGGAAACACTCGATCCGTAATATTCAAAACTATAACTTATTGTCCTTAACGGCTCATTGGGTTGACCATGATAACTGGGAAATTAAAGAAAGATAAAATCCTTAATTTATTTGTCGAATATCGAATCATAAGTGTGTGACGATATGAAACTTAGTTTATTCGTTGTTTACAAGAAGGGGCAATTACTGCCGTGTTTTTTACGGTCACGTTGATTAATGCTCTATAATGATGGGTGCAATAATAGAAGTTTACGCACTTTCTTAAAGGACTTCTAACGCAATCTTAGATTGAGCAGAGTATTGCATTTAAGATGATATGTGCTCATGATATCAATCTATGTAAGAGATTGGTTTAGAGAACATAATTTCTCTACTTGAGCAAAACATTCGAGAGAGCAGTTATAGTATTTTTTAATGTTCGGTCTCTGGTATGGGGCAAGAAATCTTCGACTCAACCGGTGTCCGATTATTATTAAAACAAGTTGATTGTAAAAAAGGATCTGCCACGTCTTGACATGTTGACACAAATATGATGTAACTCTACGTTTCTTATGTTGGAAACTGCAGTCAAGTTTGAGAAAGTGTTTGATAAGTATTTTAAGATACTACTCTATGTTTTTCTATTCTACAGTATGTTTTTCTATACCACAATATGTTTTTGTATACTAATATGGTGACGTATGTTGTGTTTAGGCTTGAACTTACCGAACATGATTATACGTCTTACTTCTACACTAATATGATCCGAAGATGGTGAAAGTGAGGGTAACTAGATGATGCCTAAAACTAAAAAACAAGAAAACTAGATCCGTTGTGGGTAGGGTTCCTAACGCGGTTATGATTTTCAAATTGCATGTATTCTTCATCTGTTTCTATATTAAGTACGCTACAAATGATTAACGGTTCTTATTGGTTGATCTTACTATTAAGCTTATAGTATGGAACTTATTTGCTTATTCTGATTTCAAAATCAGTAGCCCAAACCATTAAGCTTACAGTACACTTGGCCTAAATTATAGGTGGTTTATAGATACCTAATATATATAAAGACTAAGGGGATAGTGTTTGGAATGCCTAATATAAAACAAAACAAAGGGGGTGTTTGTTTTGTGTATATATTGCAGACTATGAATAGGTTCTGCATATATGTCTGATAAATGCATTAGTTATAGAAAAAATCCTATTGTTACTATAAATAACTATTAGTTCTGAAGCTCATTATACAAAGATTTATTATTTATCTTAGATTTTAAAAAGTATCTGATGTGAATCTTTGCAGGAATCTGATCTGACAGCTCTGAACTCTTGATCAATAATCTTGGTATTTTTTTGGTTATACCATTTGCGTGCAGTGAACACTAGTCACATATATCTATCATTGCAGAATCAATTTGCGCGACTGATCTAATTCAAGCGTTTTCAATGTTTAATCAGGATTTTTATTTGGAGTATTGAGTGAATTTATAGATGTGACAATAAGACATTTCGGTGTGTAAGTATGTGACAAGCAATATTTTGTAAAAGATCTTGATCGACAATGCATGCCGCTATCTTCAAAATGTGTCGACATGCTATGAAAATACAAGAAGATTGCGTTTATCTATGAAAGACTAAGTATAGAACAAGTATTGGACAAATTTGGATAAAATGAAATGTTTTATGTATGTGGCCTTAGTATTAAGCCTCAAATAAAGTTAAAAAGTATCTTGAATTTTGTTTGTACCTATATTTATCCTAAAAAACAGCCGAACATAAACATCCCATCATACAGTAGACCCAATGTATCAAAAGTCACGAATAAAACATCGATATTGAAAACATTTGCGCGAAAACCATTAGAAATCTGTAAAATCGCGTAGGAGAGATTGCTCTCAAGATCTGAGTATAATGCATTACAAGATTAAACTCTGACAAACATAATGATGAAACTTTTACCCTTGTCTTCGGCTTCTACTACCCCTAGTGAAGAAATTGTAGCCATGAAGATCGACAACTTTGATGCTATAGGATTTTTTCTAAAGTATTTGGCGAGAGACTCCTCAATCAATGTTGAGAAGGTGAAGATTATTCGAAGTAGATGTTATATTAAAAGATGCAGATGTTTATTTAAAAGATGGGGCGGAAAAAAGGGGGGATAATTCATTTGATGTTTTAGGTTGGTGGAATCAAAATATGAAGAAGTTTCCCATACTATCACAAGTAGCTAAGCATGTGTTAGCAATGTCAATCTCGACCGTTGCATTAGATTCGGCATTTAGCACCGGTGGAAGGGTTATCGATAAATATAGAAGCTCTCTTATGCCTAAGACCGCACAAGCTTTAATTTGTGCACAAGATTGGTTACGGTCTACACCGGCGGACTTGCCCCATTAATGGCTTACCACTAGAAGAGATGGTGGGAAATTTGGAGAAACTAGAACTTGGTAAGTAATGCAACTTGATTTAACTATGTTAATTTTTCCCACTATACGTTATGCTAATCCACTATATATATACTTGTTTGTAGATATGTTTTCTAATGGAACAAAGCAACGCAATGCCTCTTCTCAACATCAAGATTAGTCATAAAGTAAGTATAAAATATCTCCTTGTTCCTTATACATCTAATATTATACTTGTAGTTGTTTTTCATTAATGTCTTTCGTGGTGATATCTTCGCTGCAATGTAATGCAGCCACGGTATATATAAGTGTATATCAAGTCCAGTAGCTCGATATCAGTAGTACATTTTTGTTGCCTGCATTTTTTTTTTGTCCGCATATTTTTCATGTGCTCCTCCACCTTTACAGCAGGTCAATAGTGCATATTATAGGAAGTGGTTGTATCATTCTTTGTTAACTCCTTGTTTACACTTCGTATATTGATGTCTTATATTTTGTATTAATGACAGCCTTTGGTGTGTTTTTTAATTAGCTTGTTTTGTGCCTCATTTGTAGAGCATATTCATAGCTTAGTGGATCTTGAACATAAACGCGAGGCGCCTGTTGTTGAGAACCCTGAGCTTGTCGGTGTTTGAAGTTATGAAGTTTGAAGTCATCAAGTTTGAAGTCATCAAGTTTGAAGTGAAACAACATGTGTTGCATTTATGTTTAGACCTTTCTTTTGCAATTTAAGATATTATTGGATTGTTATCTTTTTTGTTGTTTGTTTTATTAAGTTGTTGGATTTTAATTGTTAGATTTTTGTTGTTGGTTTAGTTATTAAGATAACATTGTTGGGCTTGAAATTCATTTGTTGGATCACTTTACTGGTAACAAATAAAAGAAAAAACATAATTTTGGGCCAAATTGGCCCAAGTTGGGCCCAAGCCCAAGTTTAAACGGGTAACCGAAGAAACCGAACCGAAAACCGAAAAAACCGAACCGAGAAAAACCGACCGGTTTCGGTTATGGCTATGAGAAAAACCGAACATTCGGTTTCGGTTTCGGTTTTTATCAAAAACCGACCCAAACCGAACCGTGCACACCCCTAATCAATAATGCTCCAGTCTCGTGATAGGATGTACTAGGAATGCGAGTGTTGGCTCAGTTGAACACTTTAAGAACATCATCGGTTACTTCAGTGATCGAATCATGTGTTAGACTGCCATCAACTTGCATGAAATTCTTATGGATTATCTTGGAATGACTGGCTTATGTATCCCCTTTCGATCGCGCGTAATGGCAATGGTTAGAGCTGTTTTTGGTTTTTTTCTGAAGCTGG
>BQNB010024605.1:43162-57481 GCA_026074375.1 Tanacetum coccineum
CGTTGGGTCATTCAGAGTTGATACTTATTTGCTCCATTCTATTGCACTTTCAACAAATAAGCCTCTTTTTTAAAGGATTTCTTGATTCTAGTTGCAGTAGGGATCAAAGGACCATCACATTTGTCATAACACTTTATACATTCACTATTCTCTTCATGCAATACTCCCTAATGTACTCTAAAAGTGTAATCACTGGCTTGTCCCTACCTTCAACTATTTTACCATTAAAGACCTTACAGATGTTGTTGAGCAATAAATCAAATTTGGCTCTATCTAAAATTCAAAATTATAAAATCATTAAATGCTATACAAGTATACCTAGAAATCATAAATTTGAAAGAAGTAAAAACTATGTTGGCATTAAGAAAATTACACTATTAGTCCCTCCATTTATGTGTTACCTAAAAAATAAGATCTAGCCCAATGTTCTGGTGGTATCTTGTTCAACCATTCATGTGCCTTAGGATTCATCTTCTTAAGCTCCAACATACACTTTTCAAACTCCTTAACACTTGTAGCAGATGCAGATCTCCACAACAAATCCTTGTATGCTTGTCCACACCATCCCTGCTTCATATTTTCATGTATGTGTCGCAAGCAATATTTGTGTTCTGCACTTGGGAACACAGTTTTAATGGCTGGAATGATACCCTGCATGAACCAATTCATTAATCAATTATGAATTCATTTAAGAATTCAACAAGTGAAGCATAATACTAACCTTTTGTCTATCACTGATGAATGTGAAATTTGAATTGGGATGCAGATCTATGTCATCACCTAAACACTATAAGAACCAGCACCATGAACTCTTACTTTCAGCTTCAACCAAGGCATAGGCCAATGGGTAAATTCCATTGTTTGAATCAAGTCCAACAGCTGCCAATACTTGGCCTGGAAATGGCCCCTTCATGAAAGCACCATCTAAGCCTAACAGATCTCTTCTGCAGGCTCTAAAACCCAGTTTTAATGCTCCCAAACAAACATATATTCTCTGAAACACCCTAGTAGGCAAAGAAGGATCAGTATTCCTTTCAACTGTAATCTTGACAGTGGTATTAGGGTTTGTAGACTGTAACTCAACAACATAGTCTCTAAACATAGAATACTGTAAAACGTGATATCATGTAATCTCTCTTTTAGCTTTAACTTTAGCTTTGAAAGCTTTGGTCATAGATATTTGAACCTCTAAGTCACGTTGGAGCTGGTCTTGAATTGCCTTAATTGGGATATGCGGATTAACCCTGACTTGATCAGATATCTTCTCAGACAAGAATTTGTAAGTGCAGTGTTTGATTTCCCTCGATTGAAGGCATTTGTGTATATCTCTGTGTGTCTTGACCAACCAATTTTTTTTGTGTTTGTCTTTTCTCTCATGCAAGACCTAAGGGCAAAGATCCTTTTAATCATGTGCATCTAAAACAGAAGAACATGCTTGACTATCATCATTGGTACCTGTATCCTTCCTTTTTTTTACTCTTAGTACTTGGGCCACTTAATCCACTTGGCCCAGCTTTTATTCTAAGATTTGGGTCAGTTGGTCCAGTACCTTATGACATTGTAAATACATGCATTTTCCATCACATCTTGCTCTTATCCTAACATTGTCATTCTTATACGGCTTTAAATTTATTCTGCTTTTAATGGAATGCATGTAGAGTCTGTCCTTAGCCTCTTTTGTAGTTATAAACTATAGCCAGTGTAAAATGAGTACTTCCGTTGACCACTAGCATTTATAACACCTTCTACTTCTCTGCTCAATATAGCTAACCTTCTCCTCCTATAATTACTTGTTTCATCATCATTACCAGGGTCACTATCAAAACCATCCGCATTGATGACATCCACATCCTATCCTTCTAAAACATCATCCGGGACTAGATTAGTGACCCTAATGTTGTCAAAAGGAAGATCCATGCTAATACCAAACAAATGGACATCAGCATCAGGCTTTACAATTTCATTTTCTTCATCTACCAAAAAATCTTCATCTTCATCATCATCATCATCTGTACTTGCATCTTCACTAGACTGAACATCATATTCAGTTTCATATGCAGTATATATTCCTTCATTATCATAGAAGAATGAACTAGGAGCTGATTCATCTTCCTGACCATTACCCTGTTTAACATCTTCCCCAGAAGTCACATAATCTTCAACTATAACATCTTCCATAATGGGTTCCTGAGTTCTAACCTCTTCCACAATGGGTTCATGAGTTCTAACCTCTGCGACAATGGGTTTCTGACTTCTATCAACATCTAGTTCCTCAGACACATGAGACTCAGATTGTGTTTCAATTTGGGAAACATTTAGGTTTACACGTTTATTTAAGTTCAAGTCCAAGTCATCAACTCCAAATGACTCATCATGACTTAAACCAAAACTTTCTACACCACTCCTCGCAACATCACCAAAGCCTGCCGCTCCATCCAATTATGTTTCTTCAAATAAAAGTTGCCTCATCACATTATCTATAACCTGACTAGCTGTAGCTTGTTGTGAGACAAAACTTATGTTTACGCCATTAAACTGTGGCTGTATTGTTGGGAGAACATGGTCTTGTGTGTCAACTCCTTGTACACCACTCAACTGTTATATGTGATGACAGACTCATCAGAATGAAGGGTTAACATACAATAAGGCAAGCACCAGGTGTAACGGACTCACAAACAGAATCCTTACAAGGTGTATTAGAATCATGTTCATGCAAAGACCTAGGCGTGACAGACTCACAAACAAGTTCGTTAGTTGGTTCACTAGAATCATGCCATGTCAACAACAACATCTTTTCGAATCTATGTTCAATTGGTGCAATGCTACCAGGCTCACTAGTAATCTCTTTTATTGTTGCCCTAAACCGTGGTGCCCTAATATAAGAGTCGAAAGCCGTAACACCATTTTCTATATAGACCTCAATCAACTTAAAACTTATAACAAGGGTAGCCAAGCAACGAACATCCTCCTCAAATGCCAAAGCATACAACCCTTCATCTAGACTAGTGAGTGGTCTAAGATATTTATAAAACATAGGCTCAGATTCACCTGTGTAACCTAATTTAACAACCATCATGTTTAGCGCAACGACAGTAAACAGATCGATATCGACCATATCAAATATGTCGACATGACCACTGACATACATTCGGCCTGGATACCTTCAAAACTTTCCACCATGATGTATTCGAATCGAAAACATATTGGGTGCATTATCTGAAAATCAAAATGAAAACCTAACTTCATAAATCGATAATAAAACAAGTAAAGAACACTATATTTGTAAAAAAAATAAACTTTAAGCAAAAGGGCTTTAAATCATTACCATAAGCCGATTCGAGATCTTCAATTAGTTGCTCGGTGGTGCCCGTCCACTTTCTTCTATGGAGCTTCCATCCCATTTGGTCCTCTAACACCATTGCATGTAGGATTTGAACGCAGAAAAATAATGTAAGTATGCTTGTGTGAGTGATTTGTGCGAGAGTAGGAATATGATTTGAGCGGGAATAATCTTGTGAAATGATAGGGATGAGAGGCGTAAGTGAAGTGAATAGTAAAAAAATTTAATTGGTAATGTGATGGGAAATGTACAGGTGTACCCAAAAAATACTTTGTGTTAGGGACCAACGGTGCAATAACATAATTTTTATGCGAAATTACCATAATACCCATCACTAACGAAGTGACTTAACGATCGTTCATCCCTTGGGACCAAACACACACCAAAATGACCACTTCCGAGACCATTTGCACCGATGTAATTTACCCAAATAATAATTTGGATATATATGATATATTTAAATTTTTGAAAGGATACATATGTAATTATTAGCCTTTAGAGATATATATATGCAATTCTTCTTTTTACGTAATATAACTTATAAAGCTTATGATACAATTTTAAATGCACAAAACTTAATTTTAAGTAATACAAATTATAAAGTTTATGGATAACCATGGTACAAACTTTTCATCACAAAACAACTAATTAATAAATACAAATATTAAAGCAAAATGTACACCATTTTTGTCTTTCATGTTTCATGCATATGTTATAAGTATAAACTAATTAAACATATTAATTAATGTTATTTCTAAAACACTCTTAAAACGAAAAATACATATACGCATTTTACAAACGTAAAAAAACACAAAGCTTTATACAATTTATATGCTAACAAGTTGATGGTATATATGATTTTGAAAACCGAACCAGGCCAACGGGTTCAACCGAAAACTAGATTCGTCACCGGTTCGGCTACCCAATAGAATCTGTCCGAAAACGAAACGGAGGAACCGGTAAAAATGGCTGAATCGGTTTGAACTGAAATCATTTTTTATTTGTCTCTGGTTAATCAGTTCGTCATTTTTATTTTGTTAGCGCATGAACTATAACATAAAATATCTATCGCTACAATACGCGAATACCAACAACCCAAATAAAGTAATAAACAGCTTTAACCAGACCCGACCCGACCCGATAGCATCCCAACAACCCAAAGAACAAAACCAAACAACAAATCAAAGAAACATTTTTCCAATTGAATGACAACCCTCGATTCATCATCCTCGTCATCAGCCATGGACGAAACCACCATAAACAACAACCGTCACACATCCGACGAAGAACAAGAAAGCAACGAGATATGGTCCAGCTTCAGTGACAGCTTCCGTGAAGTGCAAGCCGTATTGGATCGAAACAGGGTTTTGATTCAACAAGTGAATGAGAATCATCGCTCTAAACTGCATGAAAATATGGTTAGAAACGTTGCCTTGATTCAAGAGATTAATCAAAATGTTTCCAAGATTGTTGCGCTTTATTCGGATTTGAATGTCAACTTTTCGACTGTTTTTCATCAAAGGAATATGGATGTTGATGCAGATAATAATGTTAATCAGAGTTAAAATGTTTAAGGTTTTGATTTATGTGAGGCTTGTAATGTGTTTTTTATGTTATAGATGAGTTTGGTGTTTCATAAATTTATATCATCCAAATTTCGTTATGTTTTGATTAATTTCAATGGATTGGTAAACTTGTTGGCTTCTGGAGTGTGAGTGTCTACATCTTACTTCAGTATTGTAAAACTTACTCATTTGTGCATTTGCGGTTGTATTGTAAGTAGAGGTGTTCAATTAGATGGTTTGTTCGTGAGAAATGACATTGCCGAAACACACACACTTGCCGGAGGTCTTTCTCGAAGGAGTCCCTTTACCTTCGAATTCGGGTGTGACCGTCTACATCCCATCTCCCCATACGTTGCTCCGGCATGATTAGGTATTGTTGTTGTTGTGGTTGTGGTTCGTGGAAATGACTAGGTGAAACAAATTGGTTTTTTGTTCTGAATGGTGTAGAACAATGACTTTATGGGTTGAATGAATCTAAGTGAGTATTGTTTGGTTGGATTCTTTCTCGGTATCTTTGTGAGAGGTTTGGTCTAAATCATCAAGTGAATGGATGTCCTTGAAAATTGTAGAGTGAACTCGGGACCGGAAAATGATTCCTGAGTGAAGAAAGATGTATGTAAATTGTAGAGTTAATAAAGGCATAATGTATGTATTCGAATGCTACAGCTTTACAATATGGATTCTCGCTGCCTTTCTTGTTTCATTTCTAGCTATATGCAAATTAAGGCGTTTGAGGTATATGAAATTGTTAAGAGCAAGACTTGATCAACACCCTCTCCTCCGGAGACAGAGGTCAAGGGTTCGATCTTTACCCCTTGCAAGGCCGGAGGTCCTTTTCTACCTTTGGTAGAACCGGAAGCAGCTTCTCGACCTTTGGTAAGGATAGGGCTGTCTACGTCTCAACCTCCCCCATACACCGTGGAAGACGGTATTGGGACCCTAACCCATGGAAGACGGTATTGAAAGTTACTTTACTTTACTTTTAGGTATATGAAATTGTTAGAAGGAAAGAATACAGTTGGATGCCACAAGGGTAGTTCACCTCTCTGTGGCAAGAGGCATTGTCTTATCGACTGAGAAAAAGGTTTTAACTTTCACCAATTGTTAGGAACCAAATTGATACCGCATAAAGATCTTTACTTCTTTACTATGTTTACATGGGTTTGAATTCTTTTGGAGATATAAGATAAAAGCCATAAAACAATATATTTTTTGAAGCTGATAGGAGGATGTCTCTGGACCTCAAAAGCCAAACCTTTTTTCTTGTTGATTAACATTTGGTTCCCAACTATTGGTAGATCATGTTTGTCTTAAACTTGTAACTAGTATCATATCAGTTTTGAAGTATGATTATGGATTTGACCTCAAACGTCAAACCGTAGAAAGTAAGCCTAAAAATTTGTTGCAACTATCAAAGGGCTTTGCCTCAGTTCATACTCATCTTCAAAAAATTCATGGGCGTACTGAAAAGATTTTGAAGATAAAAGGTCAAGGGTTCGAGTCTCGGATCCTGCCTACTCCAGTTGGTGCCCGACTGGCCAGAAGAGTTGCCGGAGCTATTTCCTTGTGGGTCATGGTGTTCCCGCCAATTCACACCTTTTGTGAATTTGTTACAACTATGGTGATGAAAACCTGAGAGCCATTTGTGTCGGACCAGCAATTGCCATAGATAGAACTCCTGATATATATTATTTCAAGGTCAAAATAAACATTTAAACCAAGTGATTGACTTTTTGAACAAACTTGCTGTGACAATTTTCATTGCAAACTAGTCACTGTTGGTCTCTAAGTAGTATAGATGACAGAAAACGTCAAAACTGGCAGTAGTTTTCATTTATGAAAAATTTCAAACAAACAATGGAAGTGTAAATGCAAAAAGGAACGATAACTTGAAACTACAGTGTACGCTATCTTCATTCTTTCGCTAAAATTATAGGTAACCTGAAAAATATATGGATTTGGTTTATGATTTCTTTGACGTGCCAAATGGGTAAAAGCTAGCAAAAAAGAAACAGGTTAAAAGTCGTCAAATGCTCAAAAAAAAGTAATCCAAATTTATCTGAAGTGTACCCAAATGCACGAAACTTCTAGAACGCTTCATCAAACTAACTTTAACCATACTCAAAGTGTTAAGTGTTTGTGAACAATGGTTTCTTTCAAAACAAATTGTGATTGTTTAAAGAAGCGATCACTCTATCAAGATCATAGTTGGACTAATATTACTCTCTTCTTTTCTACCAGGGGGTGTTTGGGATTACATATTTCTATGACTATTGCTCATGAAAAAATGCACCTTCAATGTCTTTCCCAGTTGGAGTCATGGGACTTGAGTGATAGGTAGTTGAGTCATTTCATTTTTTTTTTCTTATTTGTAAGCACACCCATTGCATTTTCTTCATCTATATTATTGGTTGGTGAGCCTTGAGAATTGTACATTTCCTTTCAAGAGATATAACTATTGAATGATTAGTTTAGGGGACCAAGCTCAATTGTGGGCTTGAGTCCATTATGGTTAGGGTTGTGATTGCTTAGTAAATAAGCTACATGTTTATTATAAATACACATGTAATCATCTTATGTAAACACACAAAAACACAATCAATAATAAATCTCTATTGTCTTTCATGGTATTGGAGCTCAGGTAAACCCACCATCAAAAATTTCCTATCCTCCGGTCATCGGTACTTGTCGGTGATCCGGAAGGATCCCCTTATTTTCACTTTATTGTTTTGTTTAATTAGTTTTTTTATCCAATAAACACTAGCATCCAAAACCCTAGCCGTCATAGCACAATAGATATTTATTATTGATTGTGTTTTTGTGTGTTTACATAAGATGATTACATGTGTATTTATAATAAACATGTATCTTATTTACCAAACAATCACAACCCTAACCCTAATGGACTCAAGCCCACAATTGAGCTTGGTCCACTAAACTAGTCATTCAATACTCCCCCGCAATTTGAACGGGAGATTTTTAAACGGACAAATTGGAACATATGTTGAAAGCCGCTTCTTCTTCTTTTTCTTATTCATCTTCTATGTTATTTGTTTGAGCGTAAGCATAATTGTATTTGGCACCATAGTTGTTTGTTACTTGCGGCTTCCTCCTTTGCGTGATGGTTTTTTTTAACGTCGTGACTTGCTTTGCCTTTCGATAGGAGCGACAAATTTTGACTAACTATTTTAAAAAACGACAATGATCTCCGTGCTAAACCTACAAGCCGGGCTTGGGCCATATTTATTCTCAAACAATAACACACACACACACACTTTGTGCCTTCAAAATTCTATGCATAAACTCGAGTGAAATTTTTGACTGGGGGTGAGGCGTTTTGAACTCAATATCGTTGTCTCATGATTGCAATGGACCTTCAAGTTCTCAAATTCCCCATTCATTGCCCACACTTTGTATGAGTCTCAATATCCATTTATATATAGATCTACACATGAGTATTTAGATTCATATATAGTGTTAGTAATTATCCCTAAGTACCCAAGTTTAACAATCTGAATGAGTTGATACTGATATAACTGAATACTCTTTCTTAGCTCCAATTGTTGTTAACCCTGTTGCTTCTTACGTTGTAAATTCGTGCAAACCAGTTACTTCATTTGGAATTAAGCGATACGATTGGTGGTGCATCGTGTTAAAGATTCTAAAAAGATCAAGAACGTCCATTCTCGACACAATGATCTCTACCACCGACAAGTATCTGTTGGCCATTTTCTTGTTGGGTTAAGTTGTATTTTGGTGTCTAGTATGTGTTTTACTTAACTATAACAAGAAAATGGCCAAAACATAACCCAACCCAATAGAACAAGAAAATGGCCCGCAGATAGGGGTTTCCTCCTGGGCAAGGTCTCAAGTTCGAGTCTTGTTTAGGGCGATAGGGGTTTCCTCCCGCGTGCGTAAAGGGAAGGGTGTCATTGCCTTCTGGGCTGGACCTAACCTGGTTGTGTGGGCTCGCCACGCCTTCTGGGCTAGGGGCCATGTAGCCACAATTGTCGTTCAAAAAAAAAAGATTGCGTCATGAATATTGAATGGAGGTTATTGATCTTTTTAAAGATCTTTTCAGCAATGCACCACTAATCATATCGATTAATTCGAAGTAACTCGTTTGCCAGAATTTACAACGTAAGGAACAACACGATTAACTACAACTGGAGCTAAAAAAGAGTATTCAATCATATCAACGTGAACTTATTTAGATTGTCAACCCAAATATCAAATATATTCGAGTAAACTTTATAAATACTTTATGCAATTATGCTTTCTGAATTAAACTACTCATTATACATCACCGTTACGACTCATTATGCTAATTAACTCCTCTTTCTCACATTAGAAGACATTAATGCCCCTTGTCTTCTTCACCGGCCATCACCACCACCTCCGTATTGAATGACTAGTTTAGTGGACCAAGCTCAATTGTGGGCTTGAGTCCATTAGGGTTAGGGTTGTGATTGCTTAGTAAATAAGCTACATGTTTATTATAAATACACATGTAATCATCTTATGCAAACACACAAAAACACAATCAATAATAAATCTCTATTGTCTTTCATGGTATCAGAGCCATATTTATTCTCTAACACTCCGGCCGCTAAAACCACCGCCACTTCTGGCCATTTGTTCTGAAACTGCCTAATCATCATCTAATTTTAATTAAAAACCCAAATTGATACTTTTTTCAATCTAAAACCTCCAATATCTAAATTCACAGGTGACACCGATGTTGAGGAACGTATAACGAGTAATCTTGCGTCCCTTCTTACCCATAGTTCAATAAGTCTTGAAACAAGAAGTCGAGGGTTGATATCTATTACTAAGTATCTTGTTAATCTTGAAAATGATAATGGAAAATTCCAATGTTTACAACGTGTAATGTTACATAATCTTAATGATTGTGCGATATAATAAGAAAAAACAAGGGTGTTGAAATGTCT
Source organism: Tanacetum coccineum (assembly GCA_026074375.1). NCBI lineage: Eukaryota > Viridiplantae > Streptophyta > Magnoliopsida > Asterales > Asteraceae > Tanacetum > Tanacetum coccineum. The sequence continues at coordinate 53,020 of BQNB010024605.1, forward strand.
GCATTGAAATAATGAACCGTTTGAAGTATTATTTGGATATTGCAAAGAAACATCCGAACTGTTTTGATGATCAAATATAAGTGGAAATCCGATTGAAAATGTTTAAGATCTTCAAGTGGAGTGGGTTGTTGCCACTTATTAGACATCACGTTGCTGAATTTTTAGCCGAAATGGCTAAGGAAAGAAACACAAGATATGTTTATAATAGGTTGTTTATACATAGTATAAATCTTGTACAAGATATGGAGTTTGTTGATGATTGGCAAACAACTTGTTAAGTGTGTGTTACGTATATAATTAAGACAATATGATTGTCATTTGTGATTTAAGAATTTTGACTATAATTCAATTTGGCTTTTTTTGGATTTGGCTTGAAACCGGCCTTTCTAACCAGAATTCGTTATGCTTGCTCGGAGCTGAGATGTATCAGATAAAGATGAATAAAATGACCAAATTACTTATGTATAACGAGTGTTTTAAGAATTCAGAAAACGTAATGAGTTATATGGGTTCATAGAGTTTTTATAAAGTTCACCCAATATATTGTTAGGAAATTACCAAATTTGTAAAATTGTCATTGAAGATAATTACTACGTTTCTAGTTATGGTAGGATGAGTAATACTATAGTTTCCTTAAAGTCTTCCTAAAAATCCTCCTAATGGCACATGTCGAGAATTTATTGGTAGAAATTTATAGATAAAAGTTGACCCACTTTATCTCAATCCAATCAATCATAAGTTTTAAAGCATTAAACAAACTAAAGTAGTCATATTTATATGTTAATCGATATTATTAGTTTCCTAAATTTGTAATGTTATCAAATATGTTGTTGTTTTACATAAAAGTTATTTAAGGGAACAAATGTGGTAAATTAATGCTTTAAACTTGTGCACCATTAGGGGTGTTCAGCGGTTCGATTTTCGGGTTTGTGGGTTGTACGGTTCGGGTTCATCGTTTGAAAATTTTCAAAGTCAAAACCAAAACCAAACCAAACCAATCATAGAACGGATAAAACCAAACCATACAGCAAATTAAAATTCGGTTTGGTTTCGGTTAAAACCAAGAAAACCAAATTCAAGTGAACTCCAAAAAATTAAAAAACGTTTTCCTCAAAATATAATCTAAAAGTTATAAATAAAAAGCTCATATTTCCAAATAAAATTAACACATCAAAAAGTCTCACATAGTGCTGAAGTAAATCAACAAAAAAGTTTCAGAATTTAACGAAAATAAATGAAAGTGAAATAAGATAAATTTTCTTCTACAAAAGTCTTTAGAAACCTTATTAGCTTGAATATTCCATCTTCAAGCAGGGGCGGACCTATGTATGATCCACCCGTGGCACATGCCACACATGATTGTTCTAGATGAAGTGTATTTTTTTAGCCATTTTTTGTGGTTTTCTGAAAGTGCTACACCCATTTGTAGATAAAAATGTTAGCTGTGTTTTTAAGATAAAAAGAGGAAGATGGTGAAGGTGAAAGATGATAAAACTTCATTAATGTTTGGACTTATTGTCTTATAGTCGAGTTTTTTTACTACAATAGTACAATCTTTTAGTGTGCACAACAACATATGCCCACATGGGTGATTTGGCGTTTCATTTGATGTAGTTCTCTTATTTATTTAGCTTTTATTTTGTGAGAAAAATATAGCTTTAAAGTTTTTGTAACTTAAGAAACTTTTATTATTTCCTTTGTATAAATTACCCGCATTTGACAACAAAAAACCTAAAAAAAGTTTAGTAACTAAAATAAGAACTATTAACGAAGCGAAACGAGCAAAAATCGTGCCACTCACAATTTAAAATCATGTGTCCGCCACTGTCTTCAAGCATCCAAACACAGTTGCAACTTCACTCTTGTTTAGAATATGTGAATTTATATAAATCAAGTAGGCAAACTCTTATTCAGTTACTCACGAATATGCATCAACACTTGATTTTGGGAGTGATTAGTTTAAAAGATATTTTAAAAAACTAGGATTAATTAACTTTTTTATGTATATAAAGATACTAGTGTCATAAGCTTCTTTTTACTACATAGTAAATCTTACGTGTATGTTTTGTTTATGTCGATTCAAAAGGATATAACCAACTAATCATTAATAGATAAATTACAAAATAAAACTGGATGAGTTTTCGAAACTACAAAATATTATTGTGTATATAACACCTTGATATCAACCAAAACATTCTTAACATACAAATGGTAGTAAACTTCAAATACGACTAATACTTCTTTGTAAAAAACATTGTAGTGAATTTGAATAATTCCATCTTTGTGCTTCATAGCCCGCCCGGATGGACGGTATGATCAAGTTGTTATGGATCAAAAACATAACCAAAGTGAAATCAACTACTTTACTTACAATTAGTTTTTGCATGGCAAGAATTATTTCTTCCTTCACATGTCAAAATCATTAAGTTGTCTTAGAATCTGGCTTTTTGCGCTGCCTTGGTATTGAACATTATTGATTGTATTTATACTTCTGCGTACCGATGGATCTACCCGCTTTTCAAACCCTTTGCAGATTCAAACGAAACAACACTTTTGCAGGGGTTCAGCAAACATTCGATTCATCACTCAATTCACCTTCAATCTCCCTTTGAACTTGCAATACTTCATCGTATTTGAGACCAACATTATTATATTATTAAAAAATAAGTTAACACCAAAAATACAAAAATAATAATTTAGAAAAGAATTGTACTATGTACATACATACTTGGTGTCTTAGTTCTGCTTAATGGGTCATATTGTTCACATCAGATTCATCATTACTATGTAAAATTTTCATTATCTTTTACTGTTCATTTTTTGACATTTTCTCATTTTTCTTATTATTTTCATGTCACCTCTGGTGATATTTTAATTTTAACTGGGGTTTTCTTTAAATGGTTGTGTTCATCAAAATCAATACATGGATAGTTTCAATGTAGATATATAAGCTGTAGAAATGTTAAGCATTCATGGATGATTGTGATAGCAGTGTCATTAGAAGGTTGAGGAAGATGAGTTTAGATTTATCATATTTTATGGGTAAAACTGTAATTGTTGTATTTTTATTTGCATTCAGTTTATAAAAAAGAAACATAAATTTGTGATATGCTCCTTAATGTAAAGATCTTATTAAGATGCTCTTTTTCCAAAAAAGAAAAAAAAAACGGGCCCTAAGTTTCATTCTCAAATTTGAAAACTATTACACTAACCAAACAAATGTATTTGGAATGCAGGTCATTCTTTTAACTTCATACCCTCATACCAAACACCCCCTTAGTTCATTGTTGATTTATTAATTAAGATAGGTTTACTCATAACCCATTGAGTTGTGGTTAGCAACACCCATAATTATATATGATTGTCCCCTACAAATATAAGACAACTTAAACTAGAAACCATAAGCAATCCTTAACCCTAAATCAACTTTCCCCTCTCTCGCATTCACGTTCAATCGTCCCTAAGGAGATTTGAACATCAATAAACTTCCAATCGATTGATGTGTGTTCAAACGTTTGCAGTTTTGCTAAATTACTCTCATATCGTTCCTACTATAATTAATTCCAATATTCATTCATTGTTTAGTACTATATAAATGTAATCTCATTTCATTTAATAAAACCAGTGTTATCGTGTTGATTAGAACCGACAATTGGCTGCTAGTGACGGCACCGCTAGCCACAACCAGCTTCCTATTGCCATTCCAATATAGTCTATCTTAACCCACTAACTGCTATTGGTGTGCCACATTAGCTTTTTACCACTAACACCACAACTACTAAAACACTCTCTAGTTAACTGTTATTGGTGCATGTGGACATCACAAAACCCCCACCAAAATACCTTACTCACAAAACAAAAACAAAACGAAGTAGATACATGTAAGAGAGAGAATTTAAAAGTAACTTTGAGAATGACACTAATTACATGGCACATCATTTTGTAAAAGTTTTTGTGTAAGTTTGTTTGTGGTTCTAGCATTCCTAAAAATCCTTTTAATGGCACATGTTGAAAAGTAAAAGTTAATGAACTCATTATTTCCATATTTGTATATATTTACTTATTATAATTATAGAATGTATTAAAACATGAAATATGAAATGTTTGATGTTAGTTCATTGTTGATTTCTTAATTATAGAATGTATTGTTAAACATGAAATATTTCAAGTCCCGCAAAGGACGAAAGTGAGATTATTGTAATTTTGTGAGAATGTATATGTGGGTTAAGACCAGACCCATTCGAGCTTTTCAAAGAATAAAAAGACCAGACCCACTCAAATTGCCTTATGTAGAACCAACCTGATGGAATTACAGTATGCTGAGATCAATTGGTCAACAGGGTCAGTCACCCATCCATGAGAGATGTGCAGCTACAAATGAGTGTAGATATTTGTGTAAACTGTATGATACTAACAAATTTGTTGTTGACTTCTGTTTGGAGTATATGGGATGTTACAATAA
>BQNB010024606.1:5050-60524 GCA_026074375.1 Tanacetum coccineum
TAAGATAACGAGTGTTAACTTTTATTAATAGAAAGTTAACACTGTTAGGGCTTTAAGGGTTATTTGTGAAATATGTTTAACAATAAGGGACTGTTTTGGGAATTTTTGGATTTTGTCATTTAGTGAGTTGACTTTGGTTGACCAAGGGTTGACTGGAGTTGACTTTTGACCCTTCTTGCTATCAAATCCTCGGCTTTTGTACACTCTTTCCTATCTCTTGCACTCTTTTCCGTATCGTGCTCGGTTTTGTCCGGTTTTTAACCGTTTTCTTGTGATATTTGCATTATCCGTACCTACACAATCATAAAGACAAAACAAGCAATATACAAGCATTTTATGCACAATTTTATATTTTTAGGAACATTTTTGATATAGAAAGGATATGTGATTTCTCACATATCAAATGGCAATGCCCCAACGAATGTGTACGTGGTGGGCAATGCGGGAACAAACCCAGACTCCAACGTCGTTACGGGTACGTTCCTTCTAAACGACCGCTATGCTTCTATCTTATTTGATACTGGTGCCGATAGAAGTTTTGTATCTACTACATTTAGTTCCCTAATTGATATCACACCAACTACATTAGACCATTATTATGATGTTGAACTAGCCGACAGGAAAATAATTAGGATAAACACTATCATTCGGGGTTGTACACTAAACTTCTTAGATCATCCATTCAACATTAACTTAATGCCCGTGGAACTTGGTAGCTTTGACGTCATAGTTGGTATGGATTGGTTGGCAAAGTACCATGCTATCATTGATTGTGCCGAGAAGATCGTTCGTATTCCGTGAGGAAATGAAACACTAATTGTCTATGGTGACGGAAGCAGCCAGGGAAATGGGACTCTTTGAACATCATTTCATGCACCAAAACTCATAAATATTTGTTGAAAGGGCATCACGTCTTTCTGGCACATGTTACTACAAAGGAGATTGAAGACAAGTCGAGGGAGAAGCGACTTGAGGACGTACCAATCGTTCGAGATTTTCCTGAAGTATTTCCTGAAGATTTGTCGGGTCTTCCACCGACTCGACAAGTGGAATTCCAGATCGATTTGGTACCTGGTGCTGCACCTGTAGCACGAGCACCTTATCGATTGGCTCCTTCTGAAATGAAAGGGTTGTCGGAGCAACTACTGCATAAGAGCTATTCCGACAAAGGGCTTTAAGGACCCAGTTCCTCACCTTGGGGAGTCTGGTCTTGTTTGACCAAAAAGAAGACGGATCATTCCGGGGATGTTGCATCTGGACTTCAGAGGAATTAAATAACTGGACGATGAGGAATCGTTATCCTCTCCCATGATTGATGATTTTATTTGACCAACGTACAAGGATCCTAGTATGTTTATGCGAGATAGACTTTCATCGGTCGGGTTATCATCAGCTTAGAGTACGAGAAGAGGATATTCTGAAGACGGCATTTAGGACTTGGTATGGTCATTACGAGTTCCAAGTGATGTCATTTGTTTTGACAAATGCACCTGCGATATTCATGAATCTCATGAACCGAGTGTGCAAACCATACTTGGATAAGTTTGTAATTGTCTTTATTGATGATATACTAATTTATTCAAAGAAACATGATAGAACACCTTAAGGCAATTCTAGAACTGCTTAAGAAGGAGGAGTTATATGCTAAGTTTTCAAAATGTAAATTTTAGATTCCTAAGGTATAATTTCTTGGTCTCGTGATTTGACTATCAAGGCTTCACGTAGATCCTGCCTTGATTCGAATCGATTAAGATTGGGTGTTCTCCTAAAACCCATAACGCGATTCATTAATGTTTAGGTCTTGTGGATATTCTCGTAGATTTATTGAAGGATTTTCAAAAATCGCTAAGCCGATGACCAAACTTACTCAGAAGAAAGTCGCCTTTGAATGGGGTGACAAGCAAGAAGCAGCTTTTCAGACATTGAAGAATAAGTTTGTTTATGTTAGCGCAACCTCACCCCAACCCTTAGGGGGTGTTCACGGAGGCGGTTCGGTTCGGATTGTTGGAAGTTTTAAAACTATCCGTGCGGGGCGGGTTATTATTGTTTGTTCCGTCAAGCCGAACCGGTTCTAGGCGGGGTACCGGACTTGTCAGGGTACCCGAAGTGAGGAGGTTACCCATCGGGTCGTGTCACGGTTGTTAACAGTGTGTTGACGGTGTATAGAGTTGTTTCCGGATAATAAATAGGACATAGGCTAGATCAGAATATGGTATTTAGAGGATTGGTTATGTCGGGGTAGTTGTTTTTGGAATGTGTTTAGGTAGGTGGGCGGGTCATGTTGGGCTGGGATTTGTGGCATGGTGTTTGTGTGTTCTTTTATCTGTCGGTCGAGACTACAGGGTGTGTGGTATGTAGATAATGGTTGACATTGGGGATATTAAGCTAGTGAGGGGGTATTCTGGGGGATAAGGGTATGATAATAAGGGTTCTTTTTTGGCGGGGTGTTCATTTTGTTTTCTGGTCGGGCTATGATTGCAGGGGTTGTCGGGGTACTTATGGTGGGGTTGAGGAGGGTGGTTTTTCAGTTGCATGGGTGTTGTGGATTCGGGGGCACGGGCCAAAACCGAGTATAGCGGGGCGTTCTACAGCGGTAGGGACGTGAGTTATATGGATTATAGCTAAGTTTTTTCCGTTACAGGTGTTGAGAAGGGGGGCGGGAAACGGGGGACAGGGGGGGTGCAGGGGGAGCAGAGGGTCATGCGCCCGGGGTGTTCGGGTTTTTGCGGTTACGGCGAAATTTGAGCGGTGTAGTTCGGCTCGGGTTCGGCCCCCCCCCCCTCCCACCCCCCCCCCGGCCCCCCCCCCACCCCCCCCCCCCGATCGTCGGTTTCACGGTTTTTTTGAACACCTCTAAGCGCACCTATCTTAGCTCTCTCTCAAGGAGCTGAGAACTTCATTGTTTATTGCGATACGTCACATAAAGAATTGGGTGCGATGTTGATGCAAAACGAGAAGCTGATTGCTTATGCGTCACGACAGTTGAAGATTCATGAGAAAAATTATACTACTCATGATTTGGAACTTGGTGCAGTGGTGTTTGCTATAAAGATTTGGAGGCACTACTTGTATGGAACCAAGTGCACGGGGTCAACAGAGCATGAAGAGTCTACAACACATACTAGACCAAAAGGAGTTGAATATGAGGCAACGTCGTTGGTTAGAGTTGCTCAGTGATTACGATTGTGAGATTCGTTATCACCCAGGGAAAGCAAATGTTGCTGCTGATGCTTTGAGCAGGAAAGAGCAAATTAAACCATTAAGAGTCTGAGCCTTAGTTATGACTATTGGTTTGGATCTTCCCAAACAAATCTTAAATGCTCAGACCGAAGCACAGAAACCAAAGAATCTCAAGAACGAAGATGTAGGAGGTATGATCAGGAAGGATATACCGAAGGAAAAGTTGGAACCTCGTGCCGACAGAACCCTATGCTTAAATGGCAGGAGTTGGTTGCCATGTTATGATGACTTGAGGACTGTGATCATGCACGAGTCTCACAAATCAAAATACTCCATCCATCCGGGTTCCGACAAGATGTACCAAGACATGAAGAAGCTATATTGGTGGCCCAATATGAAAGCCGACATCGCCACCTATGTTAGCAAATGTTTGACATGTGCTAGGGTCAAGGCCGAACACCAAAGGCCATCGGGTTTGTTGGTACAACCCGAGATACCCCAATGGAAGTGGGATAACTCAACAATGGATTTTATCCAAGCTTCCTAAGACATCGCAAGGCTATGACAACATTTGCGGTGATTGTTTGACCGACTTACACGAAGTCTGCAATCTTCGTACCAATGAGGGAAACTGACCCCATAGAGAAGTTGGTAAGGATGTACCTAAAGGAGGTAGTCACAAGGCATGGAATACCTGTTTCAATCATCTATGATCGCGACAGTAAATTCACATCAAATTTTTAGAGGTCGTTTTAGAAAGCTTTGGGACAGCTTGAGTATGAGTTACCCGCGTACCATCACAGACTGCGGACAAAGCGAGAGACAAATAAATACAAAAACCCATTCAAACTCTCGAGACATGCTAGTGCTTGCGTAATCATCTTTAGGAATGGTTGGGTTAAATTGCCATTGGTCGAGTTTTCGTATAACAACAGTTACCACGCTAGCATTAAGGCCGCACCTTATGAAGCACTTTATGGCCAAAAATGTCGTTCACCTGTGTGTTGGGCCGAGGTTGGAGAAGCTCAACTCACTGGTCCAGAGATGATCCAAGAAACAACATAAAAGATCATTTAAATCAAGCAGAGAGTTCAAGCTGCTTAGGATCGACAAAAGAGCTATACTGATTTGAAGCGTAAGCCAATGGAATTCAAAATTAAGGACAGAGTTATGCTTAAGGTCTCACCTTGGAAAGGGGTCATACGTTTTGGCAAGCGGGGTAAGTTGAACCCGAGGTATGTCGGACCTTTCAAGGTTGTGAGAAAATAACTTAGGTTGGGGATGTTACATACAGACTTGAACTTCCTCAAGAGTTTGAGACAGGGTTCACAGTACTTTTCATGTGTCGAATCTAAGAAATGTTACTCTGATGAACCGTTAGCCATGCCGTTGGATGGAATTCACGTCGACACGATAACATGACCTCATAGTTATTATTATCATTACTTTCTTTTGTGAACCTCAAGTTCAATTATGATTATATCAAGAGAATCACAAAAACATAACATCAAGTTATGAATGTGATGGTTTAAATAACAGACTTCTATTATGATTCCTATTGAAAATCAATAACATAACCTCAAGTTATGTTACAATTTATTTTTTGAACCTTAAGTTCATATTTTACATTGATTCTTAACAAAGAATCCAAATAACATAATGTAACATTGGTCATTTTACGACTCCTATTATTCTTCACTATTTATTTTAGTTTGGTACGCGTTTACTTTTAATTTAACTTTTAAGCTAAATCGCGTAGACTAGAAATAACCATTCAACGTAAACGGTCACCAAATATATTAAGGTTTACGTCAAGCAAGTATTATGTAATTATTAGAAAGATAATTATTAACTTTGCGTGTTTTATTTTTATTGGTCACGTAAAAAGCTTACGTTTCGCAATAAAATACGTTTAGACACACCTAAAAAATACCTAGACTTACCTAGACTCGAACCAATACCCACTTTTAATCCTTAAACACAAAAATTATTCAATTTTCGTGTTAATAAGCCATTATGGCCGATTACGGGTAAACAAAACCCATAAACCATTGAATACTTACACAAATCTTGTACAATGATCCTTTAATTAAGACTTGTACCATAATAATCTCAATAAGATTTCAAAACCTTTCTTTCCCTCTATAATCCTACTCGTCCCACATACATAATCACCTAGAAATCTTCTAAACCTATACTAAGTACATGTACAACAAAGGTTTAATTAAAGCTTGTCCTTAATGTCCCTAATAAGCCTAATACACATTGCGTAATAACCACTTTGGATCCTTTCTTGCTCTTGGATACCCGCGGTATGTACACACATACATATACCATAAGATTGCTCAAATCTTAAGTATCGTGTACCATTGATCTTGTAATTAACGAATGTACTATGTGGTATTAGCAAAACCATTTGAGGTTAACTAGGTCTAACCAAAACCACCTATTAGGGCTCGGTTTGGGATTAGATCGGGACTAAGTGAGCTAACTAATCTTAGGCCTATATAAACCCACTCCTATCTTGGCAAAACACTTCTTGCAAACACTAAACACTCTCTCAAACAAACCATATTGTTTTCTCTTCTTGTTTCGGGTTGCTATCCACAGCCGAGAACAAACACCCTCACAATCTCACCATAGCTTGCAAGCAAGTGACTTGGGTTAGCTTCTAGTGATCAAGGAAGCTAGGTTTATTCGTATAAGGGTTTAGAAGGCAAGAAGGTTACGGGTATAAGCAAGGATTGGGGTTAGTATTCGGGTTATCACACTCGACACCAAACAAGATGCTAGGACCTTTTTGTAAGTTTCTTAGTCTATGTTTCGTGTCTAAACTTATGTTTCTATATATGTTAAGACGTGTAGCTTGTGATTACAAGCTAGACATGGGTCGTGCCTAGCATGGCACAACCCATGTACTCGTAAAATGTTAATACTATGCGTATGACTTGTGTGGTGTAGACCTAAGACTAAACGTAAACTTGTAAATGAGTTTGGACGAGTTAAACTTTTCATGCATATGTACAATATGAGCTGAGGGCTTGGTATTGAGTTTTAGAAACGTAATTACATTTTTGTAATGTTTGCATCTGTTGCATTATCACGGGGAAAATCTTGCGGTCCTACATTACATTTTACATAAACCTATGAATTCACCAACTTTATGTTGACGTTTTAAAGCATGTTTTCTCAGGTCAATGAGGCACGAGGTGCTAAGGATACATTGGGGATACTCTTTTGGGGAGTCATGCATAAAAGATTTGGAGTCATTACATCTTGGGATATTTGTTATGATCTAAAATCTTGTTATTTCAATGTTGAACAATTTAAGCCGTTGTGCTTTGTATTAAACAATTTCAATAAATCCAATGTATCGTATTTCAAACGACTCTTTTAGAGGTCGTTCTCATATCTTGTGTTATTGATCTATGATGTAACGCTCCCGGACACATTATTCCGCTGCGACCCAATTTGGGGTTACATATTGATATCTAGAGCCAAGGTTATAGAGAACGAGGTCAAATATTTTTACTTGGACTATAACTGTTTTCAAACATTGCATCATAAAAAGGGATTTTTATGGGACATTCATTCATACATTACTTGTTGCATTAGTTGGGTATACTAGTTGCTACATGGTTCTCATACGTGTTTATAATATATTAAGTATATTATTATTGGTCTTATATATGTACTAATGTAAACTCTCTTTGAGTGTTACAGATACAGTCATGTCATCAGATTCGGCATCATCCGAGGTTACATGTACATATATATCATCGCATGGAGACCCGTTAGCTTGGGCTGTGGACTTCTTTAGACTCCAGGAGCCCGACTTACCGAAGGCTGCACCGGTATCACCGGACTACGTGCCTGGCCTTAAGGAGCCAGAGCAAGCACCGCTCTCTCCAGATTACGTGTCGGGACCAGAGTACCCTAAGTATTTGGCCCCATCTGATAAGGAGGTTCCCGTTGAGGATCAGCCTTATGTTGTTGCTGATTCACCTATTGCCTTATATCCAAGCTACGTTGCTGACTCGGATCTCGAGGAGGACTCTGAGGATGGTCCAGTAGACTACCCAGCTAATGGAGGTGACGACGATGATGATGACTCCTTTGATAATGACAAGGAGGAGGAGGCTTCGGAGGAGGAGGAGCATCTGGCTCCGGCCAACTCTGTTGTTGCACCCGTTGTTGACCATGTCCCCTCTTCTGAGGAGACATAGCCGTTTGAGACCGATGAGTCTGTGGCTACACCACCATCACCACTGACATATCATACCACTGCTAGGATATCTATCCGACCTGAGGCACCTATGCCTTTTCCATCAGATGAGGAGGTCGAGAGACTTCTTGCCTTACCACCACCACCACCATTACCACTTATCTCACTATCACCACCTGAAGAATACAAGTAATCTTTGATATGAAATAGGAAGGAACTTAGTCACCACCATCACCACTCATCTCACTATCACCACCCTTTATAGAGGAACGCCTTGCTAGGTGTTTAGTTGCACCTACACTTCCCCCCCCCCCCGATCATCACCACTTCTATAGTACTCACCTATTGTACCCTAACCATGTAGCATGCACCCCAGCTTACAGAGCTGTCATGGGTAGATTGAGAGCCTCATCACCATCCACTCATCATCCACTACATCCATCACCACCATTACCACCTCTACCATCATCACTACATTTACCACCACATGTACACACATCATTACCATTACCATCATCACCACTACCACCACTACCAGCCTCACTGTTTATACCACCACCAGTCGACCGTAGGGAGGACATTCCCGAGGCCGAGCTACCACCTCGTAAGAGGTTATGTCTGACGGCTCTCACATCGAGGTATGAGGTAGGGGAGAGTTTGACTACTACTCCTAGACCTACTGGAGGTAATAGGATAGACTATGGGTTTATCGGCACTCTGGATTCTGAAACCAGACGTCAGAGAGCCGAGGAGGTCAGCTATGGGATTAGAGATGTTTGGGTAGACCCAACAGAGGCTGTTAAGGAGGTAGCACTGACGACCCTCGAGGGGGTCAATGCTAGAGTGACCGAGCTTGCTGCGATTCAAGAGCAGGACACACAGGATATTTATGATGTGATAAAGGATACTCAGGATAGGCAGACTCAGTTATTTCAGAGAGTTGATGGATTGGTCGAGGATAGACAGTTTCACTATGAGACTGCACGACTATTAGATCAGGAGGCCCTGGTTTCCTGAGAGGCTTGGGCACATTTTGTTGGGTTGAGTTTGGCAGTTCACTATGAACTACAAGCATATAGGACTCATACTCAAATGCAGGATTACCGTATCGCCTCACAATAGTCATGATGCGACATGTTTTACACTATGTATCTATCTACAGGGGCAGTTGGTCAGCGGTTTTGGATACGATTCAAGCACTGTCAGGCTAGAGAAATAGACTCATGCAGATGATCGCGAGGGCACTGGTAGTTCTGCCTAGGTTTACACTTCTTATGTTGTATTCATAGCTATCATTATGTTAGCCGGCTAAGTATTATGGGTTTTACGCCCTGCTAGCACGGCAGTAGGACTTGTATTTTCATTTCTTGTATCAGACAATCATGTATGTTTTCTAGTTATATATGATGTGTTGTATTATGTCATGTCGATCTCATTTGTTATGTGCTTGTGATCCCTCAAGCTCATGTTTTATAATTTCATGTGATGATGTGATCTTGTTATATATATAAATGTGTGTATTTGTCATGTCGATCTCAATTCGTTATGGTGTTGTGTTTCCTAGTATGTATTTATAATAACTATGTGACGTGATCTTGTTATATATATGTTGTACCCATGTCATGTTGTGATGTTTATGAAAACTCACATGTTTTATATTGTTATGATTTAGAACAATATGCCACCAAGGAGATCCTCTGCTACTGCAAGGGTTGCTGCTGCGGCTGCTACCCCTATGACAGCTGCTGCTGTTGAACAGCTAATCAAAGCAAGAGTGTCTGCGGCACTTGCCAATCATGAAACTCTTCGAAATATCACTAATGGTCAGGGCGACGGAAGCCACAATTCTGACACTGGAACTAGAGGAACAGTACGCACTCCGTGTGAGTGTACGTACAAGGATTTTCTAAATTGCAAGCCCCTTTCTTTTAAGGGTACCGAAGGAGTGGTTGTGTTGTCACAATGGTTTGAGAAGATGTAATCAGTGTTCCATATCAGCAACTGTGCTGTGGAGAACCAAGTTAAGTTTGCTACTTGCACTTTCCTTGGAAATGCTCTGACATGGTGGAACTCCCACATAAAGACTATTACTCAAGATGTTACTTATGCTATGGACTGGAAAGCACTAAAGAAGATGATGACAGTCAAGCTAATGCTAAGGGTGGAATCTAAGAAGTTAGAAACTTGAGTCTGGAACTAAAAGTAAGGGTACTGATGTCGCGAGTTACATCTCTACGTTTTCAAGAGCTTGCATAATGTGTGGAAGGATGTTCACGAGGATCGGCACTGAATGTGAGAATATGTTGGTTGCATTTCCTGATTGAATTCGGGGATATGTATGTCTATCAACCCAAGACGATGGAGAAAGAAATTGAGTTTGTATGATCCAGATGGATCATAAGTTCCTGGGTTATTGCTGAAATAACAGCTGAGTCTAGAAGCGAATGTTGGTGTTTATAACTTGTGGAAAGCAAGTCGGGGCACAGTAACAACCAAAAATAAAAAGTCAGAACACTGGAGGCTTTACACTACTGGGCCTGGTGAAAAGAGGGAGTACACGGGATCATTGCCCTTGTATACAAAATGCAACTGTCACCATAAAGGGCCATGTGCTCCTAGGTGTAATAAGTGCAAGAAGATCAGCCATCTGGCTCGTGATTGTAGGTGTTCTGATCCTAATATTAATAATAACAATCGTGGGAGCTTCGAAACAACTCAGAATGTTGGCACTTGCTATGAGTGTAGTGTTCAGGGGAATTTCAAGAGAGACTGCCTAAAGTTGAAGAATAAAAATTATGGTAATCAAGGTGGAAATAGCAATGCCCAGGAAAGTGTACGTGGTGGGCAATGCGGGGACAAACCCAGACTCTAACGTCGTTATGGGTACGTTCCTCTAAACAAACCGTATTCTTCTATATTATTGATGCTGGTGCGATAGGAGTTTTATATTTAACTACATTAGCTCCCCTAATGATATTATCGCCAACTACATTAGACCATTATTACGATGTTGAACTAGCCGACGGGAAAATAATTGGGATAAACACTATCATTCGGGGTTGTACATTAAACTTCTTAGATCATCCCTTCAACATTAACTTAATGCCTGTAGAACTTGGTAGTTTTGACATCATAGTTGGTATGGATTGGTTGGCAAAGTACCACGCTGTCATTGATTATGCCGAGAAGGTAGTTCGTATTCCCTAGGGAAATGAAACCTTGATTGTCTATGGTGACGGAAGCAGCCAGGGAAACGGGACTCGTTTGAACATCATTTCTTGCACTAAAACTCATAAATATTTGTTGAAAGGACATCACGTCCTTTTGGCACATGTCGCTACAAAGGAGATTGAAGACAAGTCGGGGGAGAAGCGACTTGAGGACGTACCAATCGTTCGAGATTTTCCTGAAGTGTTTCCTGAAGATTTTTCAGGTCTTCCACCGACTCGACAAGTGGAATTCCGTCGATTTTGTTCCTGGTGCTGACTTGGTAGCACGAGCACACTTTATCGATGGCTCATTCGAATGAAAGAGTTGTCGGAGCAACTGCAAGAGCTATCCGACTAGGGCTTTATAAGACCCAGTTCCTCACCTTAGGGAGCTCCGGTCTTGTTTGTCAAAAAGAAGGACGGATCATTCTGGATGTGCATCGACTACCAGGAATTGAATAAACTAACGATGAAGAATCGTTATCCTCTCCCAAGGATTGATGATTTAATTGACCAACTACAAGGATCCAGTGTTTATTCAAAAATAAACTTGCGGTCGGGTTATCATCAGCTTAGAGTACGAGAAGAGGATATTCTAAAGATAACATTTAGGACTCGGTATGGTCATTACGAGTTCCAAGTGATTCCATTTGGTTTGACAAATGCACATGCGGTATTCATGGACCTCATGAACCGAGTGTGAAAACCATACTTAGATAAGTTTGTAATTGTCTTTATTGATGATATACTAATTTATTCAAAGAATAAGAAGGAACATAAAGAACATCTTAAGGCAATTCTACAACTGCTTAAGAAGGAGGAGTTATATGCTAAATTTTCAAAATGTGAATTTTGGATCCCTAAGGTATAATTTCTCAGGCACGTCATTGACTGTCAGGGCATTCACGTGGATCCTACCAAGATCGAATCTATCAAAGATTAGGTGTCTCCTAAAACACCAACGGAGATTTGTCAATTTTTAGGTCTTGCTGGATACTACCGAAGATTCATTGAAGGATTTTCAAAAATCACTAAGCCAATGACCAAACTCACTCAGAAGAAAGTCGCCTTTGAATGGGGTGACAAGCAAGAAGCAGCTTTTCAGACATTGAAGAATAGGTTGTGTAGCGCACCTATCTTAGCTCTCCCTCAAGGAGCTGAGAACTTCATTGTTTATTGCAATGCGTCGCATAAAGGATTAGGTGTGGTATTGATGCAAAACAAGAAGGTGATTGCTTACGCATCACGATAGTTGAAGATTCATGATAAGAATTATACTACTCATGATTTGAAACTTGGTGCAGTGGTGTTTGCTCTAAAGATTTAGAGGCACTACTTGTATGGAACCAAGTGTACAATGTTCACAAATCATAAGAGTCTACAACACATACTTGACCATAAAGAGTTGAATATGAGGCAACGTCGTTGGTTAGAGTTGCTCAGTGACTACGATTGTGAGATTCGTTATCACCCGGGGAAAGCAAATGTTGTTGCTAATGCTTTGAGCAGGAAAGAGCGGATTAAACCATTAAGAGTCTAAGCCTTAGTGATGACCATTGGTTTGGATCTTCCCAAATAAATCTTAAATGCTCAGACCGAAGCACAGAAACCAAAGAATCTCAAGAACAAAGATGTAGGAGGTATGATCATGAAGGATATACCGAAGGAAAGGTTAGAACCCCGCGCCGACGGAACCCTATGCTTAAATGACAGGAGTTGGTTGCCATGTTATGGTGACTTGAGGACTGTGATCATGCACGAGTCCCACAAATCAAAATACTCCATCCATCCGTGTTCGGTATTATGATTAAGAATAAAGAAAGATTGGTTGCTCAAGGATACACACAAGAAGAAGGGATTGAATATGATGAAGTCTTTGCCCCTATTGCCAGAATTGAAGCAATCAGGTTATTCTTAGCCTATGCCTCATTTAACGACTTTGTGGTGTATCAGATGGATGTCAAAAGTGCTTTTCTTTATGGTAAGATTGAAGAGGAAGTCTATGTTTGTCAACCACCAGGATTTGAAGACCCAGACTTTCCTGATAGAGTATACAAAGTAGAAAAGACACTTTATGGATTGCATCAAACTCCCAGAGCTTGGTATGAAACCTTGTCAACTTATTTGTTGGACAATGGGTTTTAAAGAGGAAAGATAGACAAGACTTTGTTTATCAGAAGGGTCAAAAGTGATATTCTATTAGTTCAAGTATATGTGGATGATATCATTTTTGGTTCTACAAAGAAGTCATTATGCATTGAGTTTGAGAAGATGATGCATAAGAAGTTTCAAATAAGCTCTATGGGTGAACTCACATTCTTCCTAGAACTGTAAGTGAAGCAGAAGGAGGATGGGATTTTTTATCAGTCAAGACAAGTATGTGACTGAGATTTTGAAGAAATTTGGTTTTAATGATGTCAAGATAGCAAGCACACCTATAGAAACCTATAAGCATTTGCTCAAAGCTGCAGATGGTGAAGATGTAGATGAACACTTGTATAGATCCATGATTGGATCATTGATGTATCTAACTTCTTCAAGGCCTGATATTATGTTTACAATATGTGCTTATGCAAGATTCCAAGTCAATCCTAAAAGTTCACATCTTCATGCTGTGAAAAGGATCTTTAAATACTTAAAAGGTCAACCTAAATTGGGCCTTTGGTATCCTAAGGATTCACCTTTTGATTTGGTGGCATAAACTGACAGTGACTATGCAGGAGCAAGCTTAGATAGGAAGTCCACAACAGGAGGTTGTCAATTCCTAGGGTGTAGATTGATTTCATGGCAATGCAAGAAGCAGACTGTAGTTGCTAATTCAGCAACTGAAGCTGAGTATATAGCTGCTTCCAATTGCTATGGACAGGTGCTTTGGATTCAAAATCAATTGCCGGATTATGGATATAACTTTATGCAGACTAAGATTCATATTGATAATGAGAGTACTATTTGCATAGTGAAGAACCTTGTTTTTCATTCAAAGACAAAGCAAATTGAGATTAGGCATCACTTTATCAGAGATTCTTATGAGAAGAAGCTTATTCAAATGATCAAGATTCACACAGATTAGAATGTTGCAGATTTGCTCACAAAAGCATTTGATGTTAGCATACTCTCTTGCTCGTAAGCAAGTCTCTCTCTCCTCAATACCTCAATCTCAGCTCTCACAGCTGCACGATCCTTCTGGGCATCGTGATGTCGTGAGTAAAACTCCGAACTCTCTCTACTGCGAACATCTACCTGGTAACTGACCCTCAAGTTGACCACCTCTAAGGCGGCCATCATCCTCCTCTCAGTATCTCGGACCCTAGTCTCCACAGTGTCTACAGAACTGCAATCGACCCTACGGGCCATAGTGGGTCCTGGCTGTCTCGCAGCAGCAGCAGCAGAACTCTCCCCAACCTCACACCCAGGTCTGGGAGCAGTAAGTAGTAGCCTCTTCCGAGGCGGCGTGTCAGCCTCGGGAATATCAGCTCTGCGGCTAGTGGATGGTGCAGGTAGTGGTATAGGTAACAATGGTGGTGTCCCTGATGGGAGTAGTGGATGATAGGTGGATGGTGCTGCAGCTCTCATCTGAGCCATGGCTGCTCTAGTACGTGGGGGTCGGATAAGTGAGGGTAAAAAGGATGGTGGTGGTGGAGGTGCAGAAGCAACCTCAGTAATGTATGCCTCTATAGGTGCCTCATCCTCAGCTGGCACTAAGTCCTCAGGGTGCTCAGGCTCAGGAATGTACACTGGTACATGATCCTCCAGCTCCATGGGATCAGGTACATACTCTGGAGAACGTGGTGCCTGCTCCAGTAACTGTCTGGCAGCCTCCTCGTAAGGATCCTCAGATGGGATACTCCATGATCGTGCCTCAGAGTGAACAGAAGTATAGGTAACTGCGGAATCAGCTGACATGACTGCTGTGACCAGCAGAAATAACTTATATGAGTATATTATATAAGGCTCTTATTGCAATATACGTAATATATTATAAACACGTATATCAATTATGAATGCATTTAGTATAACTAACTAATGCAACAACTAGTGTGTCCCGTAAAAACCCCTTTTTATGAATGCAATGTTTGAAAACGGTTATAGTCCAGCAAAACATTTGACCTGGTTCTCTATAACCTTGGCTCTTGATACCAATCTGTAACACCCCCAAAATGGGTCGCAGCGGAATAAGGATATCCGGGGCGTGTTACTTCTCAGATCAATAGCACAAGATATATAAGAACGACAAAAAGTCGTTTAAAATGATACATTGGATTTGATAAAAGACTTGTTACACAAAGCATGCAGCTTTACTTGTTCAGTGTTTGATATTACAAAGATTGACAATACATTTCCCAAAACATATTACATCCAAATCTTTAGCGTGATAACCAAAAGTGTCACCAATGTATCCCTGGCACCTCGTGCCTATTGACCACCTGAAAACATTGCTTTAAAACGTCAACAAAAATGTTGGTGAATTCATAGGTTAGTAAATTATAATATGCAGGACCGCAAGACTTTCCCCGTGATAAAGCAACAGATGCAGACATCACAAAATCCGATTACGTTTTCCTAAGCTCATGACACTGAAGCTCGACAATTATATTCGCAATAATAAATATTGCTATTCTGCCCGATCAGATGTTCAACCCTAAACATCCCAAATCCGACATGCTATAACGTTCGTTCCCGGTGATAGCTAATCACCCGAACGGGGAGGTCAATCCCAAATAGATCTATTCATAACATTCGCGCTCACATAATGTAATTCACAACTACATCTATGCAATTGATAGTTCATGATAATGGGCTCAACTTGGGTTATCGCTACTTAGGCAAACACGTAATCAATATAAAATATACACTTGCGTCCAATTTATAAAACAAAGCATGTTTCCACCCCAAAGTTATAAATCATTGAAATCGTAAAAATGTGGGGCTATGAACTCACCTCAATAGGTAGTTCCTCGCGAATGGTAAAAATATACCCAAGTGCGCAACAAATAACACCGTCAAATACCTAAGTAAATACGGCAAGTCTTAGTCTACCAATTTAGGCTAACGACTCCTTGAATAAACTATATCGACCTTGTAATTTATATAATGACATGTTATCGTTACTTGTGTGACGGCGTTTAAAGAAAAGTCTCTAGTTGTTGGCTCTCGGAAGGGCGTACACTTATATACAATTCGTTATATATAAATATAGTGTTTATTAATAAATAGTCATATTTATTATTCACTTTAATAAAACTCATCGTTTTATTTTGTAAAAACATTTCAAGTATTTTTGTTTGTCAAATGTTGAATAAAATTCTTTATTACACTTTTTACCCTTAACTTCTCCAAATTACTAAAATAGTCCTTTTAGTTTCCAATTTTACACTTATACCCCTTATACTTGTAATTAATGTCTCAAGTCCTCTAAATTTCAAAAATGTCAATATCAGTCCCTATACTTAATAAAACAGTATTTTTATAGTTTTAACACCAATGTTTCTATTTTTGCACTTTTAGTCCCTAGACTTGTAAAAATTGCATTTTAAGCCCTTTTTAGATTTAAAAAGTGGCAATAGGTTTTATTAAGTCCAATTAAGCCAAAAATCTGTTTTGACTTATAAATAAGCTTGACGAGCGTATTTTGAGTTTATTGGGCTTTTCGGTCCAATAAGGCCCATTAAGTGTTTTTAAAGTCTAAAAGGTATTTTTATCAAATAAAAGGCTTCCAATAAGCCCATTTAGGTAAAATAAACTATTTGAAAATATTAGCTTATCCCATAAGCTATAATTCTCGTTAATGGGCCTTTGGGCCCATTAAGAGTCCGTTAAGAGTTTTAAACGCGTAGGCTTAATTCAAATGGGTCTGTTATTGTAATAAACTTCCTTTAAGCTTATATATTCTGTTCTAGCTTATTAAATACGCTTTATGCCCTTGTTGGGCTTACTCGGCCCAAAACAGTGAGTTTTAAACTCACTGTTGGTTTCCTTTGGTTCGAAACAAAACATAAGCCAAAATCCCTTAAGCTCTAAGTCTATAGTAAGCTCTTATAAGCTACTTAGTTTCCATGTAAAAGCACCTTTAGATACTATGATGCCTTCTTAACCAAGCCAAGCATTCGCATGCAAAAGCTTACGTATAGATTTGCATATATTCACGCCTAAAGTGTCGCGTTTGAGTCTCGACTCATATTGAGTGAAAGATAAATGCTTGCTTTCATAGCCAAACGAATACGTCTAATATCATTAGAAATGATCTACGACACCTACGAGAGCCTTGTTAAAATATGTTCGAATATTTTTGTGTCACACAAGTCGACTAACATTTTGAAAACGAAATGGGTTACGTATTCATATGTGACCCATTATCTTGACAACAACATGCATATATATACGCGAGTAATATACACGAATAGAACATAAGAACGAGTAGGGATTCGACTTACAAGAGTCCTAGCATTGTAAAAATGTTTTCGTGTAGTGTAGAAGAGAAAACCAAAACAAAAACTTCCAAGCTTTTATAAACCCTATTCCTTGTTTTCTTCTAACCCTTTATGTTTTATCACAACACTTGTATGTCTTGAATAAGCTTGAACTCAAAATGATGGTGCTTTGTTTTGGGACGTGAGCAATAGCAAGGAAAAAGGAAGAATAGGTTTTGATTTTTATCAAGGAATTACTTGTATGTTTTTACTTCTTATAAAGTGTAAGTAACATATGTGTATAAGCTAGGAAAGTGCAAGACTAAGTGGTCAAAAAGGGTCCCGGGGGGCGGCATTGGTGGAGGAAAATGGGGGAATTGATGGTCAAAATTACTATGCATGATAACTCTAAAAATTATACATCAACTAGCCATTTAAGTCTTATGTTTTCTTGTCATGAAAAAGTAGAGATTATGCCCTAGATTTATGGAAGATGTTGTAAAAATATCTAGTGATTTGTTTGCATAAAGAAAGAAATGAGATACTTGCACTTTTAAATAATGAAAGTATAAGTTGTATTGTTATTAAAGAGTATACTTGCAAAAATGCATAAGTCTTTTTATTTCTTGTATATGGGGCGTCCCATATATATAGTGTGGTAAAGTTTTATCAACTTTTTGATCATTTGGAAATAATAATAGCCATTTGTTGAAGCGTAGATTAATTAATGTGGTTCCAGGTATGCCTAAACGTACTTTAACGTAAACACTTTACGTAACCGATAAAAATAAAATAAACAAAGACCATAATTATTATCAAAATAATTATTTAATACTTGATTGATGTAAACATTTAATCGTTTGACGCCTGTTTACATTAAACGATAATTTTTGGCGTACGCGATTTAACTTAACGATTACGATTAAAAACAAACGCGTTTAATACAAAAATGCATAGCAGATTTATTGACGACGTCAATGACCCTAAAACACGGGGTGTTATAGATAAGAAGAAGGTGATCATAACTGAATCCACTATAAGGAGAGATCTTCAACTAGAAGATGCTGAAGGTACTGAATGTCTACCCACTGCTACCATTTTTGAAGAACTGACAAGAATGGGGTATGAAAAACTTACTCAGAAGCTTACATTTTATAAAGATTTATTTTCTCCTCAATGGAAGTTTTTGATTCATATAATTTTGCAATGCCTAAGTGCTAAGACTACTGCATGGAACGAATTCAGTAGCACTATGGCTTCTGCAATCATCTGCTTAACCATAAACCAAAAATTCAACTTTTCCAAGTATATATCTTTGATAGTATGGTGAAGAATGTGGATAGTATGGTTAAATTCTGGATGTATCCAAGGTTTGTGCAAGTATTTGTTAATCAACAACTTGGAGATATGTCACATTACAAAAAGATTTATGTTACCCCCTCTCACACAAAGAAGATTTTTGCTAACATAAAAAGGGAAGGAAAAGGTTTTTCTGGAACAATCACACCTTTATTTCAGACAATGATGGTTCAAGCTCAGGTAGAAATGGGTAAAGGTTCAGCTAATCCTACTGATCCCCATCACACACCCACTATTACTCAACCATCTACATCACAACCTCAGAAGAAACAACCTAGGAGAAAATAGAGGAAGGACACTGAAGTTTCTCAACCTAGTGGTCCTACAGAACTTATGGCAGATGAGACTGAAAATATGAAAAGTGTACCTACACATTCCAATGATCCACTACTCAGTGGTAAGGATAATCTTAAACTTAATGAATTGATGGAACTTTGTACCAACTTACAAAAGAAGGTTCTTGACTTGGAGACTACAAAGACCATTCAAGCACTGAAGATTGATAGCTTAAAAAGAAGAGTGAATAAGCTTGAGAAGAAGCAAAGGTCAAGAACTCACAAGCTTAGAAGATTGTACAAGGTTGGTCTAAGTGCTAAAGTTGTTTCTCAGATGATGAAGCTAGTTTGGGTGATCAGGAAAATGCATCCAAACAGGGGAGGAAAATTCTTGATATTGATGCTAATGAAGACACCACCTTAGATAGTACTCATGTTGATACTGATCTTGATATGTTTGGAGTGCATGATCTTCATGGTGATGAGGTGTTTGTAGAAATTAAAGAGCCTGTGGTTAATGCTGCTACCACTACAACAACAACTGCTACAAAACTGTTGCTGATGAAGTTGAAATAACTTTGGCTTAAACACTTATAGAGATAAAGAGTGCAAAAGCCAAGGCAAAAGGGATTATTATGCAAGAGCCAAGTGAATCAACTCCAACAATTTCTTCTCGACAACCATCATAGGTTAAGGGTCAAGGTTCAAAGGATAAGGGTAAAGAAAAGATGATAGAACCTGAGAAGCCTTTGAAAAAGAAAGATCAAGTCCTCTTTGATGAACAAGAAGCTATAAGGCTACAATCTCAATTTGATGAGGAAGCAAGGGTTGCAAGAGAAAAAGAAGAAGCCAATGCTATCTTAGTTGCATAATGGAATGATATTCAGGATAAGGTTGAGACAAATTATGAGTTAGCTCAAAGGCTACAACAAGTGGAACAAGAAGAGTTGACTATTGAAGAGAAGTCTAAACTATTTCAGCAACTCTTAGAGAAAAGGAGGAAGTTCTTTATAGCTAAGAGAGTAGAGGAAAAGAGGAACAGACCACCAACTAAAACTCAACAAAGAAGTATAATGTGTACCTATCAAAATAACATGGAAGGATGAAAGCCCAAAGACTTGAAAACTAATTCATTTACCAATGTTCATGAGTTATTGAATAAAGCAATGAAAAGAGTGAACACCTTTGTTGACTTCAGAAAAAAGTTGGTGGAAGGCACTGAAAGGGAAGAGAGTTCTAAGAAAGATGAGACAATAAGATAAGAAAGCAGTTCTAAAAGAGCAGGTGATGAGCTAGAACAAGAAAAGGCTATGAAGCAAAAGATAGATGATCAAGAAGAAACTAAGCTGAAAGAGCTTATGGAAGTTATTTTTGATGAAGAAGGTGTAGCAATTGATGCTATTCCTTTATCTACTAAACCTCCAAGCATTGTTGATTACAAGATCATTAAAGAGGAATGTTCTCGTTTTTCAAATTATAGAGCTTGATGGAAGTTCAAAGAGGTACTCAGCCATCATTCATATGCTTAAAAACTTTGATAGAGAAGATTTGGAAACTCTGTGGAAAAAAGTTAAAGCTAGGCATGGGTATACAAGACCAGAAGATAGCTATGAAAGAGTGTTTAGGGTGATCTAAAGACCAATGTTTGAACATTCATGTAGAAGACAAAAAAATCTAGTAGTGGAGGTATATACAAGGAAATAATGTAATAGTTTAGAAGATATTTGATTTATGTGGAGTACACTTTGTAATGTTTAAACATGAATTTTTATGTTGTAGAGAAATGATATCCCTTACAAAGCTACAATCACAGAAATAGCTCAATAAGAAACTTCAAGCTGATCTTAGAATGAAATGTTGCTATAAACTTTTTAGTCCTGACTAAGCAAAACTCAGAATCAATGAAGTTTTTGAAAGAATCTCTGGTTTTAATAAAGCTTTTAATGAAGAAACTTGATGATTTTGAAGATAAATATCAAGTTTAGGGGACGATTGTTGCGATTAAAAGACTTTATGATGATTTTAGAGTTACTGCTACTCATGTGTGTGTTAATACTGCTAAGCATAAATTAATGCTGTTAGTAATCTTTATGAAAAATATGCTAAGTAGTTAGTACTAGTAGTTACTACTGGTAGTGTAAGTTACTATTGCTAGTGTATATTAGTATTGTTAGTTACTACTGCTAGTAATGTTAGTACTGCTAGAGTAAAGATAGTACTGCTAGAGTAAAGTTAGTACTGCTAGTGTAACTTAGTACTGCTGATGAAGAATGCAGAAAATATTCTAAGTAGTTAATGCTGCTTGTACTTAGTTAGTGCTACTGGTACAAAGTTACAACTGCTTATTCAGAGTTAATGATGTTGGTACAAAGTTACAACTACTGAAAGGTAACAGCTGCTCAAGGATTAAGATTGCTAAAAAGATAAAGATTGATTGGAGATCAAGAATACTTACGTGATAAGTATGAGTTATCTATAGAAAGGATCATAGTGAATATTCTAAATTTTTTTAATATATTATAAATCAACTAGGACTCCTTGGTGTATAAAAGAAGGTCATAGGGCATAGAGATTGATATCTTTTTCATTGTTCTGTCAATCTATTCATAGCTTCAAGGTTTTGTAAACCCTAACACTATTAAGAGTGTTCGTATTATATTGAGGCTGAAAGTTTGGTAAACCGTTTGTTATTAATCTTATTCATTACTGTTTATTGAAAATTCTTCTTAGTTATTCATTGAATAGATTCCGTATAGTCTTGATATTTACAATCAAAGTATCTTATCATAGTTGTTTTGGATTTATTCAATACAACTTAGCCTTATACAAGCTAAGCAAGATCTATTCTATTGGGATCAACAATTTATGTCGAGATTAGGAAGCGTCTTTAGAGGAACTTAAAGACTTGTTTTCTTTTGACCTTGAATCTCTGGATGACTTAACATCTTTGCTTGACTTTCTTCTTTTTGACCCTCGGTCTGATCCAGCAGAGGGGTCTTGATCTTTGTCTCTGTCATCTCGACCCCTCTTCAATGAGAAGTACTTTCACATAGGTTTCGTATAGTTCTTTATCAGTTTCATAACGATGTGCCAAGAAGTTGCCGAGCTCCTTTTCTGTCAGATATATCAAAATGACTTATTTTCTCCATCTTGCCTATGAGGTCTTTGTGAGCTTCAACTCGGTGGTATTGCAGCAGCCTCATTCGAGAATGTGATTGAGATGAAGGACTTGCCAGGACAATAGTTTTCTGTAGATTATAATCTTTCTTTCAATTGCAGGAGTCGCAAAGTTTGAGATTGCCTGAGGAAGGATCTGAGGAAGTTGAGTTGTGACTTCCTCTTTAATAATAGTTCTCATTGAGGTGTCAACGAGTCCTATATACTCATTCTTCTCATCCTGATCTTCTTGTATGCAGTCCAAATTATGTGCTTATATGGCTTTGTTGATAGCTTCTCCAAGTTTGTTCTTGATGTAATGACCTACAATAGCAGGAATAGAGGCGAGAGCTTTAGCATGTTGATCAACTTGTTTCATCTCTGATAAATCTTTCTCCAAATTGGTGACTCTTTCGTTGAATTTGAATACAGAAGCAAAGTCTGGAAGAGTAGGAGTTGAGGTTGTTGCTTCGGAAGTTGTTGGTGTAGAAGTTGGTGTTGCTTCTTGTTGTAAAGGATTGAAGAAAGGAGGTGGTGGAGGAACGGTTGTAGCTGATATGATTTCTAGGATAGCTGTCACTGGTACAGTGAACAGAAAGGATGTCTGACTGCTTGTTTCATCAAAACGAGGAGGAGTGTTGTCCAAGTTCAGGAGCTTGCTTGTAAAGTCAGAGGAGATAGAAGAGCTTTGCACAGGATCATCAGTCTTCTGTTCATCAAGAACTGGTGTAACAATCATATGAGTGTCTTCCACTACTTGCTCAAAACCTAAAACTTGAGAAACATTTTGTTGTTCTGCTCCTCCTTGATCAACATCAGTCATTTCAACATCTTCAATTCCCAAATTGACATTAACGTCTTTATACAAATCCTTTATAACCTCATCTTCTTCTTCTTCATCCATTTTTTCTTCCTCATCATTCGTTTCTTCTTCAGTGAGTAGATAATCAGGAGGAGTATACGCTCTTTGATCACTATATTCTTCTTCTTCTGATTGTTCTGCAATGGACTGATTGAGATTGGGAATATCTTCTCTGTCCGACTCAGTTCTTTCGCTATCGCTCTTCATCATCATCATTACCATCTTTATAATTCACATTCATCTTTATCACCCTCATCTCATCATTATCATCAGCATCTCATTATCACCATCATCATCTTCAAAAGTCACCTTCTCTTCATCATCCTCCTTCTTCACTATCATCACCTGACTCTTCTCACTTCTGAGTCATACTAGGTACATCAGGGCCATGGTTTTGTTCCAGTTCCTTCATCTATACCAGATGTCTTTTGTTGTTGCTTATTAGAACCTTTGACTGAATGTCAACTCACACCCCAACCACCCCCCCCCCCCCCCCCCCCCATTCACCTGAGCCACTTGCGTGAGAGCTATGAAATTGTTTCTTGCTTCTTTCGGTAGCCAGCTTCATTTGTTCAGCTTCAGTTAATGCAACCACAGATAATACATTTAATCCTTTAGCTTTTGGCATCATGGCAGGTTTCTTCTTCTTGTCAGATTTAGCTACCTTAGCTTGAGTTTTGAGTCTGGTACCTTTAGTAGATTGAACAGGCTTCTTCTTGGGAGATGTGTCTGAATCAGCTTTTTTTCGAACATATTTTGGTTTTAGAGCCTTCTCTCCCGAAGCAAAAGCATAGTATGTCTTGTAAGCTTTAGATTCCAACATTGCTTGGTTTGTTAATTCCATAGGGAGAATGGTACCATATACTTGAGTATCTTCATGTCTGGAGATACTATCTTCCTAAAAGGTAAACTTGGTGTCAATCTCGAGTGTGTGCCAAACATCTGTTTCTCTCGAAAATAGATGATCCTTTGACATGAAGTAATTAATGATGATCTTTGTGAATTTGGGATTGTAAATCTTGTTGTATTCCTTTGCATCTTTGGTTTTCAAATAGAACAGAAAGTCTTCCCAGAGTAGATACACATAGTCAATGTTCTTCTTGTAGAACATACCCCAGAGGATTTGAGCACGGGACATACGAATCTTGTCCATTCCAGTTTCTTTGCCACTTCAGCACTAGTTGATGATGGTAACAAATGCTCTTCATGGTTGGTGTAAGTAGTCAACACTAGCATCAGTGAGATATGTGATGTCTCTAGAGTGCCTAAGATCTCTGATGAAAGAAAGAATATCCTGTTCCAGTGGAAGGTCTTCAAACTCTTGTCTTGGAATTCTGGGGCAAATCTAGAGTATCTCTCTGAATATTTCAACATCGTAAGAGAATTTCTTCTTGTTTATTGTGAATCTGATAGATGACTTATGAACGGAAACTGTAGCCTAAAATTCTTGCATATAAATAGCAGTAACATCTGCAGTAATCACGAATGCTTGGTAGAAAGGAGTGAGTGCAAGAGCATCCAACACCACTTAAAATGTATCTTCATTAGGTTTGACGTCTGTTTTGAGTCTCATGTTGCATTTCCTGAACTCAAGATGGTTCGCAGGGGCAACAAGAGCATCATCAAGGGCTTTCTGTTGAGCTTGAGTGGTATTTATGTTTCTGCTAAGAATTTGACCAAAACAGTTTATATATATAACCAATTTTATATATAACACACTATAAGGCCTTTGATTGTTGAATACTTAAGCTTGATTCATGTTGTGATATCATTTAAATGATTAGGCTCATTAAGGCATTTAGCATGTTTGACTAAGATTAAATCATCTGAAGGGCAACTTAATTGAGCATAATGTTAAAGGCATTTAGACAACTGAAAATTGCCTTTTGGAATCCTATTCAAACTAGCTTGTAGAGAATAAGGCAACCTGAGACATGTTTAGATATTCTTGTTAAACCTTGATATATAGCCTACTTAACTTGTTTAGATTGCTAAATTAACCAATTTTAATTAGCTACCTAACTTGAGTTTTAAATTGCCTTCAGAAAAATTCAATCTTAAAATTTCCTTAAAATCTATTGCTAAATAGCCTCCTATTAAGGAGTGTTAAATCGCTCCTATATATGACTGATAAATCGCCTCTTTATAGATGATTGGTTAAATCGCTTCCTAAAGGAATTGTTAAATCGCCTCCTATATATGATTGATAAATCGCCTCCTATACAAGACTGGTAAATCGCCTCCTATAGATGATTGTTAAATCGCTTCCTAAAGGAATTGTTAAATTGCCTCGAGACGGTGTGTTGTTAACTCGCCTCGTGAAGGGGTGTTGTTAACTCGCCTTATGAAAGGGTGTTGTTAACTCGCCTTATGAAGGGAGTTGTTAACTCGCCTCCTGAAGGTGTTGTTAAGATGCCTTTCAAAGGCAGTTGTTAACTTTCCTTTCAAAGGCAGTTGTTAAATCGCCTTCAAAGTCATTATTTCACATTCATGAAAATTTAAGAAAAAATTTTTCATGAATAGTTCAATTGCATTCTTAACAGATGGAATAACACATAGGTTCATTTATAACATAACATTTAGCCACAAATTCATCAAGAACGTTAAAATACGAATTATGTATATTCATTTTAATACATTTCATGCAAGAAACAACTAACTGGATGAGGTTTAAAATGCTCAAACTTATTCATGAATACATATGATCACTTTCTACATTAAAACCCACTTTATATTTTTTTTTTTATTCTCCCTCTATACTCCTAAATTTCAAAAACAAGAATTAACCCAATCATAAGCATAAGTTAACCAATTAATAACTATTTTAAGCGAGTGTTTTACACACTTAAACAAACAAAACCCCTCATTCAATTTAATATTTTATCCATTTTTGATTTTGATGAACCCTAATTCTATATTTAGGGTTTTTGAGATCAAATCCGAATTAAAACTTAATTCGTTTGAGATATGTGTTGTTTAGAGTATGGAGAACGAGTTTCTAGTTATACCTTTTGAGTGATATTAACTTGAAATGAAGATTGGGATGTGACGAGTTTGAATAGGTGATGAGAGGGAAAAACAATTAAGTGTGTGTTTGTGTGTGAGGAAAGACGGGGTGGGCGAAAGTGTTATAAAATGAATTTTGTTTTTTGACACTTTTGCCCCCTCTAGTTTGATATCCTTTTCATTTTTCTTATATAAGTTTTAATAGGCAAGTTAAGTTTAACACATGGCATAAATAGTCCCTAATGTTTTCTTAATTATATTTTTTTTTTTTTTTTTTTTTTTTTTTTCCTAGAAACTTATATTTACACATATACTCCCTAAAGGCATAAACACATAACAGTTGGGCTCACATAAGCTAAACTTAATTAACTCCCCTTAAATTGTTAACCCGTTATTGTTTAAAACCTTTTCCTTTATCACAAACAGATTTTATAAAGAAGATATTTGACATTTTCTCCCCCTCAAACAATGACCCATTTTCTATTTAAAGAGTTGTAGTCATTGTTTGAGTGTTCAAATGTCTTTGAAAAATGATTTTCAGATGATTTTCAAATAAAAATAGTTTATTTTGAAAACAACACCATAACCAAACACATAAGCGCACTGACACGTACACTTATGGAATATTGGAAGCACGGGTCGTAATGCAAAGTAATCACAAGCCTTTGCATGGTCATAAAGTAGACCATGCCCGAGAATAATTTCTCGTTAAGAGGTCAAGTTTCCTTTTTGAAATACTTGCCTTTAAAATGAGGATCGGGTTGCTATCCGAAATAATAGCAAGCCATATGTCATGTTTTCTATTCGAACTTTATTTACAGTTTTGTGCCATTGTTGAATGACATTTCTGAAGCCATAAATGTTATCGATGCTAGAAACCATGACATTGAAAATATATTTTTGTCTTTTTTTGATTTTTTAATTTTGTATTTTTAATTTTTCTTTTGTTTTTGTAAAATTTTATAAAATGAAAATCTTTTTGGAATTTTTATGTTTTCATATATACATATTTACAGGATATGAGTTACCACCATCACTCGTCCGTTTCCTCTGCCAGACGTTTCAACGTTTCTGGAGACATGCTTTTCATACCTAGCTTATCGATCAAGAAGTTAAATCTTTCTCGAGGTAAAGGTTTAGTAAAGATGTCAGCCAGTTGGTATTCAGTCCGGACAAAGTATAGCTCCACGATTCCATTCTCCACTTGCTCCTTTATGAAATGGTAGCGAATATCGATGTGCTTAGCTCTTGAATGTTGAACATTGTTGCAGCATAAAGCAATCGCACTCTTGTTGTCGCAGTACAGAGGGATCTTATTGAATTGAAAGCCATAATCTGTTAGTTGTGAACGCATCCAAAGGATTTGTGAGCAACACCCAGATAAGGCAATATATTCAGCCTCTGTACTCGATATGGCAGTGCACTTTTGCTTCTTGGACGACCAGCTAACAAGTTCATCACCTAAGAACTGAGCGCTTCCCGGTGTACTACGTCTAGTCTCCTGACACCCCGCGTGATCGGCATCTGCATAAGCTGTGAGTGACATATCGGTATCCTTCGAGTACCATAGACCCATGTTAATGGTTCCGTTTAGGTATCGAAAGATCCGTTTCACCGCTTGTAAGTGCTTTTCGGTAGGCTTAGCCTGATACCGGGCACATAAGCAGACAGCATGATTAAGGTCAGGTCTACTGGATGTAAGATACATTAAGGATCCAATCATGCCACGGTAAACTATAGCATCAATTTGTTTCCCCTGTAGATCTTCATCCAGTTTCTTGTTTTCAATCATGGGTGTGTCAACAGAATTAGTAGAATGCAAATCATATTTTTTAACAATTTCAGAAGCATATTTAGATTGGTTTATAAAGATGCCTCTGGGACTTTGAGAAATCTGTAATCCTAAGAAAAATGACATTTGCCCCATCATTGACATCTTGAACTTAGTGGTCATCTGATTAGCAAACTCATTGCACATGGCAGTATTAGTGGAAGCAAATATTATATCGTCAACATAAATTTGTACCATTTATATGTCGTTTCCAGCATGCCATGTGAAGAGTGTTGGATCAACTACACCTTTGGAGAATTGTTGAGAGATAAGGAAGCTTGACAGCATATCATACCATGCACGTGGTGCTTGTTTTAGACCGTAAAGAGCCTTTTTGAGCTTGTACACATGCGATGGGTTGTCTAGATCAACAAATCCTTCAGGTTGTAAAACATAGACGTCTTCTTTGAGCTCGCCATTCAAGAAAGCCGTTTTGACGTCCATTTGGTAGATCGTCATATTCTTGTGAGCGGCATTAGCTATGAAGATACGAATGGCCTCTATTCTAGCAACCGGTGCAAATGATTCCTCGTAGTCAATTCCTACTTCTTGCCTGAATCCTTGAGCAACTAGCCTAGCCTTATTCTTTAGTACCTCCACCAAATTCATCTGTCTTGACTTTATAAATCCACTTCAGCTTGATCAAGAACACGTTATCTGGATACGACACCAATTCCCAAACTTCTAGTCTTTTAAATTCATGAATTTCTTCTTGTATTGCATCGATCCATGATGGTTCAGTCATTGCTTTTTTAAAGTTCTTGGGTTCGACAGAAGTTAGGAAGGCATCAAAGTAACACCACATGGCATCAGTTTTGAGTTGCTTTCTCATAGATACAGAGCGAGAAGGATCTCCGATTACATTTGCTATAGGATGATCCTTAATCCATCTACCAAGGTGTTCAAATGGAGTGTGGATTTGTCTTATATTCGATGATGATCCTTGAGAAGTCGAGTCTTCATTAGGAGATTCATTAAGTGGATCATCATGAATAGTTGGTGTTTTTGGTGATTCTTCAAAACCTTGAGAAATGATTAGAGAATGTTCTTGTTCTTGTGATGAGGGAATACTTATTGAGGGAGCATCCTGGTTAATGGAAATTGACACATAAGAATCAGCTAATACTTCAGCTCTTGGAGCAGCAGTTTCTAGAACTGGAGAAACAGCAATTGTTGGAGGGTTAAAGTATTCATCGAACATTGGTTGAAATAACAGATCCCAATCATCTCTTATTGGTGGAAAGAAAGGTTGTTGAGAAACATGATTTGAACCGAGTCCTGTACTAGATGTAATAGGAGTCAATCCTTAAAGCCCGGGTCCTGAACTGAATTATTCAGAAGCCATTTCTGTTAGCTCATCGAATGTTACATGAATTGTTTCAGTAATTATCTGGGTCCTTCTGTTGTAGATTCTGAACTCTTTCTTTGCAGGCGCATAACCAACGAAAATCCTAATGTCTGCTTTTGTATCAAATTTACCCAGATCCTCATGGTTATTGGTAGGATAGAAAAGTGAACCAAAGACATGAAAGAATGATAAGTCCGGTTTCTTGTCTTGCATAAGCTTGTATGGAGTTTTGTTATATCGGAGGCGTATCAAAGAACGGTTTTGGGTGTAACAAGCAGTATTGATAGCTTCGGCCCAGAGAAATAATGGAGCTTTAGAAAATATCAGCATAGTTCGAGTAGCTTCTACAAGAGTCTGATTTCGCCTTTCGACAACACCGTTCTGGTGAGGAGTGCGAGCTACATAAGTTTGATGCGTGATGCCAACATTTTCATACCATTCACGAAGTGTCTGATTGACAAATTCGGTTCCATTATCTGTTCGAACATTTCGGACTGTGGCTTTTAAACGAACTTGAATGTTTTTAATACATTTGATGATGGCCGTAGGAGCTTCATATTTTGTCTTCAAAAATCTGACCCAGGTAAATCTTGAGTAATCGTCGACTATCACTAAGATATACCTTTTCCTGTTAATGCTAGCCATACGCATCGGGCCACACAAATCCATATGCAAAAGATATAGTTTCTTTTGGTTAGTGTCTTCAGCTTTGGGTTGATGAGAGGATTTTTTGCTTTTCCCTAATGCACATGCTGAACACAAATGATCTTTCTGAAATTTAAGCCTAGGAATTCCTCGTGCATGACCGTCTTTAGCTAGCTTGTTCAAAGTACCGAAGTTGAGATGAGATAATCGACGGTACCATAACCAGCTCTTAGTCTTTGACGCTTTGGATAGAAGACAGATCGGAGATGATTTAAGCATGTCATCAAGAGAAATTGTGTACAAATTTGTGTCTCGGGACCCTGAAAGTATATCAACACCTTCTAAATTTTAAATAAAGCAAGTGTTTTTCCAAAATGCAACTTCAAGATCCGCATCACAAAATTAACCAACAGAAAATAAATTATGTCCAAGGCCCTCAACGTAGAATACTCTAGAGATAATAACGTTTCCCAGCTGATAGTCACCATACCCTATGATCCTTGTAATCTGGTTGTTCCCAATTCTAATAGTACCTAAAAATTTACTAACAAAGTTCATGAGCTGAGAGCAATTCCCTGTCATGTGTTTTGAGCATCCAGAGTCCAGATACCAGAGTACAATCTGGACAACCTGTCATGACAAGAGAAGAAGACGATGGAATATCTGTTGCATTGGATCCCCAGGCTTGATTGGGTTCCGAGTGGTTAGCATTCTTAGATTCTACAATCTTAGCTATTTTACTCAATCCTATGTTTTTTACATTTTTGGGTTTCCTGCAATAGAATTTTATTTCTGGTTTTTGTATTTCATCTGAGTGGGAAGTGGTTTGCTTAGGAGGCACTACGTTAGTTGAGGTGAACCTAGTTAAAGGGCACGAGTTATGTCACACCCCCAGACGGGGCCTGGACGGAATACGTGTCTGAGGGCGTGATGTCATAACAATCCGAACACAAAGCAATAAAGAACGACCACTAATCATGGACGTTTGAAAAAAAAGTTGTACTCGTTGCATAAAGAAAATTAATTTAAGTTTTACAACCGATCATATGAAAGTTAAATGTAGCGGAAGCATAACAAAGTTTGATAATGACAACGAGTATATAAATAGATAAGTCTTGAAATCGGCGAAGTCACATAGCACATAGACTCCATTTAGCATCAAGAATCAAGCCAAGCTAAGCATCTGAGAAGACATGTTTAAAACGTCAACATAATATTGGTGAATTCATAGGTTTAAGTTAGTACAAGAGTGGACCACAAGATTTCAAAACGTATGCGACTACTATAACAGATACAGCATCACATAAAAAGTATTTACTGCTGCGCTAAGCTCATGACACCGATGCTAATAACAACAGGGCATATCATATCATGCCACATAGTATTCCTGCCCTTAACTGGTGTCCCAAACCAAAGACCACCACAACGCACAATCGACATGACATATATCTATTTGTTCGCAGCTAATTTAGAACCAAACCAGATAGGGGTAATTAGTCCCAATAGATATATTTATTCATTCGCGCTCACTTAACAAATCCAATTGGCCATAGGTGACTCACGGTTCATGATAGTTCGGGCAATAGTGGTTTGTAAGCAAACTTAGGCAACACATAAACATGTAAAACTCACGTTAAGAACTTGTGTCCAGTTTTAAAAGCAAACAATGTTTCTCACCCCAAAGTATAAAGCATTTGTAAATCGGTAAAAATGTGGGGCTATGAACTCACCTTAAGCAAGTGGTGAATCGATAATCAACGGAGAAGTAATAAAGCCGAAGGATCCTACACGCGACCTAAATAAACGACGCGTCTTAGGAAAACGAAAGATAACCGAAACTTGTACGATACGCTTTCAAGAGAAAAGACATCCATGTGTGTTTGCGCTTTAGTTCATTTAATAAAGTATGACTAAATAAAATTATAGAGTTTTTCGTTAAGTTCCGATGTTTATCCAAAAATTGCCATTTTTAGTAACTTTCTATTTTGGGTAAGTTTTTAGTTTCGGGACGTTAATACCGTCCCCTATAAAGTGATATATCCATATTTCCTAAACGCACTATCTCGACCTAAACGCTTAACCTATATGTTCACTTAACTAATATGTGCTAAAATATATCATTTTTAGAAATTCTACATTTTTGTTAGTCTCGACATCACATAAATATGTTCATGACATTTCTAAAGTTTCTAATTAATATCCTAAGGTTTCTATATGTTTCGCTAAGGTTTTAAAAGCTCAAATAAGCCCGAAAGTGTCCGTAAACCTTATTTATTAATCCAATCAGCAACTACATTATTTGTTTTTCCAAAAAGTGTTTCAAAATTCATTTCGCCATAACTTGGCCGTTTAAAGTCCGTTTTTAGTGTTTAATATACGGAAATCTATCTATACGAAATGAGCTATCCAAAAACTACTTTTTCGACTATTGAAAACATTTTTAAGTGTCCTACAACCTCATTTACATTTTCAATCAACAACTCATATTTTTTAAAATATACCATAGATTTAACCATAGACTCAACCATAAGGCCGCCATAGTGTCTAGTCCAACCTAACTTCTTTTTCGCCAAAACATACCAACAAAACCACTCTTAATCTATCCTAACCTCATCATATCTATTGTTGCAACCCACATTTCAACTCATCTCACCATAACTTATAAAACAACAACATAATACTTCTATTTTTATAAAAGTTGTCAAGATATTTTTATCATTTCTTTTGATAAAAGTAACACAAACACATGGACTCTTAAACTTGAACAATATTCATAAGAATAAAAGAAATGAAACAAGAGATGTGTCAAGAATGCTTACAAGAATAAAGAAACAAGTAGAGAATCACAAGATTTATACCCAAAATGACTAGATCTATAAAACCCACTTATAAAATTAGAAACCCTAATATTATAATCTTGCAAACTCTTGAAATTTAAAGAACTACTACTTGGATCAACCTTAGATAACTATAACTAACATCTTAGAACACTTGGATCTTGAAGGAAATCAAAAGTTATGGATTGGGTTGGGTGTTGTAGGTGAGTCGTGAGCAAGAGAGCAAGGGAAAGAAGAGAGAAATTTTTGTGAGGCTTGTGTGTGTGAGATATAACCTAAGAATGAGAAAGTATGGTATTTATAGGACCAAGTTAGGGTTTTGTGACTTGGTTGGAAGCATCAAGTGGCTAACACACACCAAAGGGGCGTGCCTTTATGGTTTCGGCCGAAAATAGTCACAAGGACCCAAATGGGTTCAAATTTTAACTCATGGTTCACTAGAGATGCATAAGTTGGTCATGTTAAGGTCAAATGAAGTCAAAGTATGTGTAAGAAGTCACATGCCCATGACTTGGTTTGTTTCTTGTGCAGGAGAGTGACTTCCTCGTAAGTCACTATCGTATGCTTACATGATCACATGCATGGGTTTTTCAAAAGATGCTTCAAGAATTAATTTAGGATGCATGGTGATGTTGTTGTGGTTTAGGCGTCCAACATGTCAAGCAATGGGAGGTAAACGATTTTTTTTGCATTACAATGCCTGACGGATGATAACTCGAGTTTACACAAAAACTTTGCGGGTTTCCTGGGTTCCGTTTGATCAAAAACGCAAAAAACGCAATTTAAAAGATAAAACCCTAAAATTAATATCGAAAGTGATTAAAAATCATGAAACACTTAGAAAAGTTAAAATATCTCATATAAAGCCTAAATTAATTAATAACCGATGTCGGGACGCGCCCGATGACGTTTTTCAGATTTACGGGTTAACTTCCTGGTAAACTGTCAGATTCAAACGTAACATGTAAAAGTCAAAGATTACAAATCAGAAAGGTTTAAAATATTGACCTGAAATTTACGGGGTGTGACAATAAATCAGATCTTGACACAATGAGCATTGATGATCTCTACAACAACTTCAAGATTGTTGAACAAGAGGTCAAAAGAACTGTAACATCAAGCTCAAACTCAAGCTCTCAGAATATGGCCTTTGTGTCATCTCCTAGCAGTACCAATGAAGTTAATACTGCCAATGTTCAAGTTAGTACTGCTACTTCTCAATTCTACTAGCTGATTCTCCCAATAGAGCTCTAACTTAAGTGATGCCAGTGTCTATGTGTTTTTGGCAAATCAACCAAATGGCTCTCAACTTGTTCATGAAGACCTTGAACAAATCCATGACGATGACCTAGAAGAAATGGTGTAACACCCCCAAATTGGGTCGCAACGGAATAAGGGTCGGGCTAGTATACTTTCTCAGACCAATACACAAAGATAATATTAAGACGACCAAAAAGTCGTTTAAAACTGATACTTGATTCATAAATTATGTGTTACAAAGCTCCCAAGCTTTACGTGTTTAACTTGTTTTATTACGAAAGATTTCCACCCAAAAAAGATATTCAAAATGTAATGCGACATAAAATCTTTTAACTCCTGACATCAAATATAGACCACTCAATGTATCCTTCGCACCTCGTGCTTAAATTGACCTCCTGAAAAACATAGCTTTAAATACCGTCAACAAAAAGTATGTGAATTTCATAGGTTTAATGTAAATGTATATGCAGGACCGCAAACTTTTCCCCGTTATAATGCAACAGAATTGCAACATCACAAAATGGAATTACTTTTCCCAAAGCTCATGACACCGAAGCTCGACATAAATGAATACAATATATAAATATTGCCTTACATTAGCCCGTGATGATGCTTTCAAACCTCGTAACATCTCAAAATCTGACATGATATACGTTCGTTTCATTGATAGCTATTCGACCCGAACGGGGAGGTCATCCCAAAATAGATCAATCTATAATCCCTCTGTGACCCTCACATTCAAGTAATTGACATTCATGATTTCATTGCATAGAGGTTATCGCTACCTAGGCAAACCGTAAATCATGATAAATAACAACTTCATCGCAATTGTAAAAACATGCATATGTTATCCTCACCTTCTGAAAAGCCATGGTGAGGACATTGACGAAGGAGTCCTTTAAAACGTTCCCATGCTTCATTAAAGGCTTCGTTTGGTTTTTGATAAAAAGTAATGATCTCATTCCGATAGTAAGTGGTTTTTGAAGGTGGAAAGTATTGGTTTATGAATTTTGAAACAAGGTCGTCCCATGTGAGAATTGATCTTGGTGGTTCTTTGTCTAACCAATCTCGGGCTTCACCGTCTAGAGAAAAAGGAAAAAGCAAAAGCTTAATCGAAGTGTTCGGAACTTCTGGATGTCTAAACGTTGAAGTGACCTTATTAAAAAATCGAAGGTGATTGTGGGGATCTTGTCTACCCGTAAATTTGTTGCTTTGCACAAGATTGATTAAAGGTTGCTTAAGCTCGAAATTGTTAGCATTGATCGGTGGAACAACTATAGCATCTTCATACCCCTCGATGGGTGCTTGTAACATTTGAGCCATCGTTCGATTGTCGGCCATTGGAACAACGTTTTGTTCAACAATTGGTTCAACCGGAAGAGTTTGTTGTTGACGACGTCTACGAGATTGCGAACGAGTGCGCATAAAAAGGAAAAACTAACAATTAAAAACTTTACACTAATTTTTTTTTTAACAATGAATTTTAACGGTTACACGAAAGAGACTTAAACCAAATAATCAACTACTTCACGGTAGCTCTTGAAAATTGCTTTTCAAGGTGAGCCGTACTTGGTAGAGACACAAAAGGCAAGTGTTAAATCTTTGATTACGATTTGGGAACCAACAAGTTCACCGGAAATTGAAATGATAACACCTCCGTTGAGAATGTTATATTTTGGTATTTTTACCAATTGGTGATTTTTTTATTTCTTAATTAAAAGGAAGATTTTTTTTTATATTTTTGATTTTTCTATTTTTTTTTATCTTTTACTTATACTAAAAAGAAAAGGAAAATATTTTTTACTTTTTATATTTTATGAATTTTTTTTGGATTTTTGAATTATAAAACAAAATTGAAACTTTCTAAATCGAAAGGATCTTCAAACCAAATCAACAAACACAAAACGTAGGAATCGTAAACACTAGTCCCCGGCAGCGGCGCCAAAAACTGATTGCAGTTTATTATACTATAGAATATATCATAAAAATATAATACTTTTAAAAGAGTAATTAAGAAAATTACCAAGTTACCCTTGATAAAATTCACTCTCAAAAATATATATAATATAATATATAATACGTATATTAGACCGGGTAAGTATGATCACCCGGGTCGTTATCCCCAACGACTAGTGAAATTGAAACCACGTTTAGGTTCGGATCCTGATTTGAATGGAAAAATACGACAAAGAAATTTTGGAATAAGCTAATAAACTAACGAAATTAAGAAGCAACAAATAATGACAATTAAGCAAGTAAACAAATTTTAAATCCCTAAAAATGTAAACTAAAATTTCACTAAATAAAGAAAAATTGCCGAAAATTATTAAAAACTAAAAGCCCTAATTTTTATCTTTTTATAAAAGTTTAATTAAACTAATTAAAACTTTAACCTAATCACTAATTAAAACTATAAAACTTAATTAACTACTTAACTAAGGACTAATGTCGCAAAAACCTAAGAAACTAACGGGGAAACTAACAAACTAACGGAGGGACCAACTTAGTAAACTACTAAATTCAAAAGTTACACTATCTACCCTGAGAATCTACCCCGATAACAAGCTAAGGCCCGAATTAAGGTGAAATTTGAAAAGTGCTTATTATGAAAAACTCAAAGAAGCAAAGTTGTAAAGGAATCTAGTGGGAACAAAATTAATAAAAGCTACTAGGACTGAAAATCTCAAATAAGCTCAATAAGAGCTTATTTCTAAACTGATTACAGAAAGTGAGGTTTTGAGCTTATTTTCACTTAAACAGCCATAAAATACTCAAATTAAGCTTAATTCTAAAAAGGAAAGGTGATCTAGAAAGCTTATGATGTGCTTAATCTAAAAATGAAAAGAAATTAAAGCTTAAACTACTTTAATGCTACTGAAATCGATCATGAAATAAGCAAACTCAGGAAATAAGCAAAGTAACACAAACTCCAAATAAGCTAGAAAACTTAATAAGCTAAACTAGACTCTGAAACTTTAAGGGCTTACCAAACTACTGATTATTAATCTAAATAAGCTGTAAAATCTAGATTTAAAAGCTGAATTAACAAATATAAAATCCAAAATTTCTAAGTACGTTCATAGGGCTTTTTTCAGGTTTTTTATGACTTTTTGACAACTAAATTTAACTAGAAAAATAAGCTAGAATATGCAAAATTAAGACTTAAATCTATGTAAACTAGATTGAAAAACTTAAATCCTACGTGGATATGGGGTTTAAATAAGCTAAATCCTAAAATTACCTATCTAAATTAAGCTAAGAACACAGCAGTACTAACTGAGGTTAGTACTGCTAGTGTAAAGATTCAGCAGTACTTTCAAGTGAAAGTACTGCTAGAAGTAATTTTGACTCAATCCCCCCCCACCCAAATCCGACGCCATGCACACCTCGACTCCCCAGCCCGCCTACCCAACAACCACCTCACACCCCACTAAAAAATCAAACAAACCTACAACATAAGACAACCGCTATAATAAACTACTAACATAACTAAACATCTAGGATAGTAATTGGTAGTGTAAAGAGTCGGCCGTACTCACTAATGATACTACACGGTATATTAAATGGCACATCAGTAACTAACAGATGCTTAGTACTGCTAGTGCAAAATTAAGAATGCACTTAAACCAAACACCCCTTTAAGACTATGACAGGTTTGAGAAAAGCTTTTTAAGAGAAATCTAATGAACAAGTACTAAATACCAGATAAAAATTAGCTTAAAACAAACTTAACAATCATGATTAAACAACTGAATAAGCAAAATTCTAAGATCTTAACTAATTAAACTAATGTTTTTTGGATTTTATGAGTTTTTATGACAGAAATTAGTAACTAATGATCTATAACTATTGGTAAAAACAGATTAAGACATACAACTAATAAGCACTAGAAGAGATATTTAAACACTAATAAGCAAAGAGAATAAGCAAATAAGCAAAATTAAGCATAAAAACTATAACTAAGCAATTTAAATTGAAATTAGAGAAGAATGAAAAGAGAAACTTACTTGATCCTTTAGCTAAACAAAAGGAACCAATAAAGGCAGCTACAAGCTCTCTAGCTTATGAATAAGCTAGAGTATAAGTCCTTGGGATCTCTTCCAAGTTAAGATCCCCTTCCAAAAAGCTCTAATCTAATTAGATCCATAATAGATTTAACTGGTTTAAGGTTTAAGTGAGATTAATTCTGAATGCAAACAGCTCTATTTCAGCTTATAGACTGAAAGAGCTTTAAATGAGCTTATAAGCTTATTGAGACAATTATGGCTTATTAAGAGGGCTTAAAGGTTGAAAATAAGAAGAGCTTATGACAAATTAAAACTGAATTTCATTAATTGAAAACTGAATTACATTACTAGAAAAGGAAAATTACATGTAAAAATACGAATTTAAGCTACTAAAAATTACATAAAAACTAGATTAAGAAAAAGATAAAAACTAGATCCTTGGTGTGTGTGAGAATGATGCCTATTTATATGCTCTGAAAGAAGCTTCTAGGTTGCCCTTCCTTGCTCTCCAAACCTTCAATCTCTGCCATTCATTTCCAAATCATTTGAGCTTCAATCGTGGCCGTTTGATCAAATAGTGGACACCTGAGGATTGCCAGCGTGTCATTCTATTGATGTGACGTTTGTGCTTCTTTTGTGAGGGATACAAGAGCAATTTTCTTCTTTACTTGTGCTTTTCTCAAAATAACGTGGCATTCTTCCTTTGGGATTGGACCAATCAGAGATGGGGAGTGACATTTCTTACTGCCAAGGTGTACTTAATCCCACGAATTGTCCTTTTTAACCTTCAATTTCTTTTTGCCCCTTGATGTAAGTGAAGGGTGAAATGGGGAAGACGATGAACAGTGAATGGGATTTACCCGCCTATTTTATAACTGAAATGGGTAAAACTCGTTTGAACTTTGGCTTTGTAACACAAATGGTCCTTGTCTTTTGGTTCTCTCTTTTTCTAGTTATAAATAACTTTTGGAAATTGCAAGATTGGCCCTTGTGTTTTATAAAAGGAAAGGGCTAAGGATTGGGCTTGATATTTTTGGCTTCGGCTTTGTACTCTTCTGATTCTCGTGTCCGTGCTTGCCCGCTTTTGACTGTTTTCTTGTGATTTTTGACTTATCCGTACCTGCATACACAAAACACAAATACAAGCATATTTTTGCCGTTTTTGGACTGTTTTGGGTTTAATTGGGTTATTTTAAGTATAAATGGATATGTGTATTTTACACTTATCAAGCAACAATAAGCAATAAGCACATAAACATATAGCAAAAATAAATTCAAGGAAAATGAGTATGTACCTTAATCCCTTGCACTAAATGGGGATAAAAATAAACCTATTAAGCTCTACCTACCCAGCTTATTGAATATGCAATCTAAAAACCCATAAGCTCTTCCAAATTTAGCTTATCATCCAAATAAAATCCAAAATCCTTAATCAATAACTTTTGTAACTAAAAATCCAAGCTCAAACAAGCTTAAATAAGCTTATTTGAGCTGATGAACTTAATAGAGAGTAATGTAGCTTATTAATAGCTTAACAGCTTATATTGAAATTACTTTAGCATGAATGAAAAAGGAAAGTTAAAGCTCAAACAGAATTTTATTAAATGAAACAGAAGATTACATTGCTTGAAAAAGAAATTACATAAAAATAAATGACAATAAGTTGAAAAAAATAAGCTATAAGCTAATCTACACTACTACTCTACTCCTACTCCTAGATACCTTAAATTGTGTGATTTTGCTCCTTATTTATAGGCGAATGAGAGAGGGTTTTCAGTTCTTGTGTGAGAGGAAAAGTGGTTTGATCCCC
This sequence comes from Tanacetum coccineum, assembly GCA_026074375.1. NCBI lineage: Eukaryota > Viridiplantae > Streptophyta > Magnoliopsida > Asterales > Asteraceae > Tanacetum > Tanacetum coccineum. The sequence continues at coordinate 44,468 of BQNB010024606.1, forward strand.
AAGCAAGTAATCCTAGCTGTTGATTCTTCAATCTAATCATTCTCTTTTAATCTTGATCGTTGATTTGATGTGTGCACTTTTGGATTGCCAGCGTGGCGTCTGTGATGTGGCACTCATACTTTTCTCATGGGCTTGTTGGAGCGGGGTGAGGTGATTGAGACCCTTGGTTCAATCTTGGTTAATTTGTGAAGACACATGAACAGTGCCCTTTTGGCGCCATTTCTTTTTGTTAACTCAAGGAGTTTGACCCGGGTTTTAATTACGTTGACATGGGTTTTAACTTGGGTTATTTCAATATCAAAAGGGGTAAATGGGCTTGGTTTAAACTAAAAAGGGAATTGGGCTGGGTAAATGGTCACGGGATAAAAAAAGGGGTAAGGGTTAATGGTTATTTATAAGGACTTAACGACCGTTAGTCCCTAGGTGTTAAAGGACTAACGGTGTTATTCATTTAAGGACTATTTGTGAAATAAGGTTAATCTTTGAGGGCTGTTTTGGCAATATAAAGGTTTTAGTCTTCAAGGTTGACTTTAGTTGACTTATTGTTGACCAAGGTTTGACCATTGTTGACTTTAGTGGTCCATTTGCTAGAAAACTTCTGGCTCTTGTGCACTCTATCCGTTCTCAAGTTCGTTTTTGCCCATAGTTTGGCACTTCTTCCTTGTGATATTTCAATATTCCGTCCTTAACACCAACACAAATGACAAAACAAGCAATATACAAGCATAATTTGCACAATTTGATCATTTTAGGGTCATTTTTAGTATAAAACGGATATGTGATTTCTCACATATCAAAATTCCCCAAACTAAGTGATTGTCGTGTCCTCACGCAATATTATATGCTCTAAAACCAAATACCTCAAAACCTCCCCAAACTAATCCTTTAAAAAGTAGTAAAGTCTTTTGTGGGGAAAGTTAAGAAATCACAAGTTTTAAAACACCCCGCTTTCCCATTTTCAAAGATTTTTCCATTTTTATGATTTTCATAATTTACAACTTACAACTTATTCATGTGTGACATAATGTATTGCTTTCATTATTCATTGATAACTTTTAGGATCACGGAACAAAAAGCACAAAAAGTGTCCAAATGGATAAATTCATCGTCCCCGACTTTCACCTCTCCAAGCCAAGCTTAAAAACAAGATCATTGTAAAATACAAGGTTAATGATGTCTAACCACTACTCAATAAAAGCTAATAGTGCACTTATCTTATCCTCCCTTATTCCTATTTCCTCTAAGGATTTATTATTATTATTGTGACAAATAGAATAAATGTCCTTATTAATAAATAAAACCGGTAGACCATTAATAGTTTGAAATCCTTTCCTAAAGAGACGATGTGGTGAAAATAAAGTCCACATTAAGGTTCTAAATTCACATGATTTAGGGGTTATCCTTTTTATTTCATCCGAAACAACTCAACTACGAGTCCAGAGACGGAGGCTTTATTTAGATAACCCCGGAGTCAAAATTTAGCTTTATTCTTATTATTATAGCAACATTATTAAACCTCGATCCTTTAAACAACTGCCACATCGGTATGCGAGCCGACCATGGTCCAAGAGTCTTATTTCGACCTCGGTGAATTCCTCGACCTTTTAGAAGGCTGCAACATCGGTTGTGAGCCGGCAAGATGCAGCAAACTTTTATCAGTCTCGGATTATTATTACTATGTGCCTTATTTAGAAGACTGCCACATCGGTTGTGAGCCGGCAAGATGCAACAAACTTTTATCAGTCTCGGATTATTATTACTATGTGCCTTATTTAGAAGACTACCACATCGGTTGTGAGCCGGCAAGAGACAGTAAACTTTTATCAGCCCATAGTTTTTTTTATTATTATTATTAAACGACTGTCACATCGGTATGCGAGCCGACCATGATCCAAAAGTCTTATTTCGGCTTTGGTTTATTACATAATTATTATTATTATAGCCAAATTTCAAGTCATGTGGTCTTTTAACAACTGCCACATCGGTATGCGAGCCGACCATGGTCCAGGAGTCTATTTCCCCACAACACTGACAAAACCTCGATGTGTACCTTACTTTCACCAGAAGGAATCTCTACGAAGTGATCTAAACTAAGAATCGCAAAAACCAAAGAAACTTTATTTATTCAACAATTATATAACGTTTATTAAGCTGATGGGAGCAAAAAGCCACAATTAACCTTTATGAGCCTTAAAGAAATCCAACTATTCTATGTTTAGCATCAAAACTTATACTCTACTCTATCATCTCTTGTTCTTCATAATTTAAAATTTCTAATAAAGAAACTCGTGAATACTTAGCCTAGCGAATTAAGATCGGCACTTTAACAAGTCACATAGACTGGCAACAATCTTAATTCTAATAAATCAATTTTTGCATATTTAAAATCAATTATGGGAACTTGCAAAGTCTTGACTTTTTTTAAGCTAGACTTGCGTTTTATAGCTCCTTGTATAAAAGATTAGCAAAATCAATCTATTTAAAGTTAAGGAGAAAGCTAAGATATAAAACCGGTCAGGTCAAAATTTACTTTTTGTTCTCACCAACGGAAAGCTTCTAGTTTATTGTTCATATCTAAAAAAAATTGTGTGTAGAAAAATGTTGAAAAATATAAGGGTAAAAGCCATAGAATACCAACGTACTTTCTGAAATTTACCACAATGAACCATTTACTGGCAAAAGGTAGGTAAGATCATATCGAATGATATAACTACCCCATACTAAAATTTAACATTGTCCTCATGTTTCCCTAGTTTAAGGCTTATAACCCCATACTAGAACTCAAAAAGTCGATAGCATAATTCCGACATGGATTAAAGTAATCCCAAAAAATCTAAAGCCGTTTATTAAGTAGGCTAAAAGAATAAATGGTAGTCGATAAAAAATCTAAGGATATTCAGATATCCCCAAACTAATGGCAAGCAAAGCTAGAAGCTCGAGCGACCGGACAAAAACACCGAACACGAGAGTCCTTCAAAATTTATAGGTCAATCCTACAAACATTCACAAGCACAAACCAACAAGAATTGAAAAAAGTACAAGCCTCCACACATCGAAATCAGACATAAGAAAAGAAGAAAGATAAGATTGGGGTTCCTCTCCCACGAAGCGCTTTGTTTTTGGTAACCGAGTCACATAGCTTGACTCGATCCCCGAATTCATTCGTCCTTGGGGAAAGTATAGAGAGCCCCACGTGACAAACCTTTGGATGGTATGTCCCCGTCCGAAGTAATGCTTCACACGATGACCATTCACCTTAAAGTTTGGACCATCGGGTTGAGATAACTCGATGGTTCCGTATGGAAAAACTTGGGTGATGGTGAAAGGTCCCGACCAATGAGTTTTAAGCTTTCCCGAGAATATCTTTAGACGAGAGTTGAAGAGTAAAACTCGATCACCAACATTGAAAATGCGGTTTTTGATCTTAGAGTCGTGAAGCTTCTTCGTCCTCTCTTTATATATATCAAAAGAATTCACGAAGCTTGAATCACAAAGCTCATTAAGTTTGAAGCTTCCCGGTGATCACATCCGCGGTTTTAGGATGAAATTAGACATGTTTTTTTTTTTTTTTTTTTTTTTTTTTTTTTTTTTTTTTTTTTTTTTTTTTTTTTTTTTTTTTTTTTTTTTTTTTTTTTTTAAAGCCCAATATCTTTATGCTCGTAACTCGATAGTAAAATGCAAGACTTCCGTACACAATTTTGTAAGGCGTAACAACCAATCGGAGACCCATTAAAAGTGGTATGGAATGCCCATTAAAGCGTCCTTCTAAATTAAGTCTCAACCGATGAAGGCACGGTTTCTCTAACCGTCCTCTCAAGAATACGTTTCAAGCTACGATTGGACACCTCCACTTGACCACTCGTTTAAGGGTGATAAGCTGTAGCAAGATGATGAGTGACCCCATACTTAGACATTACTTTAGCAAATTGATCATTACAAAAATGGGTCCCACGATCACTTATAATAGCTCTAGGTGTTCTGAATCGGTCAAAAAGAGATTTCAAAAACTTAACTACAACTCGAGCATCATTTGTGGGGAGCGCCTTCGCTTCTACCCACTTTGAAAGATAGTCAACGGCTACGAGGATGTATTTATTCCCTCGTGAAGACGGGAATGGACCCATAAAATCGATACCCCATACATCAAAGATTTCACAAACTTGAATAGCGTTTTGAGGCATTTCATCTTTGTGAAATTTTGCCTTGTCTTTGACACGTATCACAAGATTTGATCATAGTATGCGCATCTCGATATATGGTCGGCCAAAAGAACCCAACATCAAATACTTTCTTTGTGGTGTGATTGGCACTATGATGGCCCCCGATGGGTCCTTCATGACAAGCTTTGAGGATATCATTAGCTTCTTGCCCATGCGCACACCTTTGAAAGATTTGATCCGCACATATCCGAAAAAGATAGGGATCGTCCCAAAAGTAATGTTTAACGTCCTTAAAGAATTTATTCTTTTGTTGGGACGACATCCCTTTGATGATAAAATTCCCCGCATGGAAATTTGCAAAATCGGCAAACCATAGGGTACTTTCACTAGAAATTTTACCAAGAGTCTCTAAAGGAAAATTTTCATTTATGCTTATATTTTTCTATACACATCCTTATGAGATTCTCAGTCTAGATAAATGATCGGAGTAATCCGGCGAGGTCTCACTTCCTTTTTTTATCAGGATTTGATATCAATATTCTTCGTAGGAGGAGAACCCACCGGAGCAACCTCGGCTTGGCATCTTGTTTATTAAGAAGGTATTTTAAAGCCAAGTGATTCGTATACACTACGCTTTTAGATAAGACAAGATATGGCCAAAAATTTTCAAAAGCATACACTACGATGAGCATTTCTTTTTCCGTCATAGTGTAATGAATTTGAGCTTCGATCATTATCTTACTAGCGTAATGTATAGGCTGAAAATGCTTCGTCTTTCGTTGTCCCAAAACCGCACCAATCGGTAGGTTCCAATCGGGGACAACTAAGATCAGAGCTTCGGTAATATTCTTTTAATAGTCCTCGAAAGCATCAATACAATCCTTAGAAAACACAAACGGTGTTTCCTTCTCAAGAAGGTGAGTCATAGGTCTAGCAATGTACTGGGAAAAGCTTGGATAAATCGCGTAAAAAACCCGGCATGACCTAGAAACTCCTAACAACCTTTTATACGTAGTCCGGGTGAGTGTATGCTTAGCGATAACATTGACTTTAGCACGATCGACCTTAATTCCCGACTTTGAAATTTTATGTCCTAACACAATTCCTTCTCTACACATAAAGTGGCACTTCTCCCAATTTAGAACTAAATTCGTGTCTTCACACCGTTTTAGCATCTTTTCTAAATTGGAGAGGCACGAATCAAAACTATCCCCAAAAACCGAGAAATCATCCATAAACACTTCCATAGTCTTTTCGATCATATCATGGAATATGGCCATCATACACCGTTGGAAAGTACCAGGAGCATTACACAAGCCAAAAGGCATGTGACGGTACGCGAAAGTTCTATACGGGCATGTAAAAGTAGTTTTCACTTCATCTTAGGGATCTATCGGTATTTGAAAATACCCCAAAAATCCATCTAGAAAACAATAAAACTCATTTCCGGCTAATCTTTCTAACATTTGATCCATAAATGGTAATGGAAAATGATCTTTTTTAGTCGCTTCATTTAATTTTCTATAGTCGATACAAACTCTCCACCCGGTAACTAATCATGTTGGAATTAATTCATTTTCTTCATTAGCAACAACGGTTATACCACCTTTCTTGGGTACACAATGCACGGGACTAACCCATGGGCTGTCGAAGATCGGGTAAATCATTCCGGCATCAAGAAGTTTTAGGACCTCCTTTTTTATTACCTTGTGAATTTTTGGTTTAACCCATCTTTGACTTTGAACCGTGGGTTTGTAATCGTCCTCCATCAAGATTTTGTGTGTATAAAAACGAGGGTCGATACCCTTGATGTCGGTGATTTTCCAAGCAATGGCCCGTTTATGTGATTTAAGCACCTTTAAGAGGGCTTCTTTTTCATCATCTTTTAGACCTTTTGCAATAATCACGAGTAACTTATCGTTTTCTTCTAAGTAAGCATATTCCAAATGAGATGGTAAGTCTTTTAACTCTAATTCCAAAGGTTCTTCAATTGAAGGTTTTGCCTTGGTTACTTCACTTTGCTTTAGGTCCTCATTCTTCTTTGGAGGGAGATTCAGAGACGGGTCTTCATTTAACAATTGCTCAAGGTAAAGAATATCTCCCTCCGTGTCGTAGAAATCATCATCCAAATCAATAAACTCATTCGGAGTTTGTAAGAAAGTCTTGATTTCTTCCAAAATGAAATCTCCTCCTTCAAAAGGAGTGAACGAAGGGGTAGTAGAAGAAAGAATTAGGTCCGAAGACGAAGTGGGATTGCCACCCGAAGAATTATTTGAAAAACCAAGTACTTCTTGATAAAACTCCTCACAAGCCACATCAATGATGTCAATTCGGTTTATCGACGTATCATCATATGTCAAGGAGTATTGCGTAGTTTGATTGAGATTAAAAGTGACTGCTTCGTCGTTAACTCGAAGGGTTATTTCTTCTCCATAAACATCAATTAAAGCACGACCGGTCCTTAAAAACGATCTTCCAAGAATGAGAGGAACTCAAGGATCAGCTTCAAAATCTACAACAACAAATGTCGGTAGGAAAGTGAAACTTTCCCACTTTGACAAAAACGTCTTCGGCGAGTCCTTTAGGATGAGTAATGGATCTATTCGCTAACTCTTAAGTCATTCGTGTGGGGGTAAGTTCGGGTAGGGAAAGCTTTTTCCAAATTTAAAGAGGCATAAGATTTATGCTCGCGCCAAGATCGGCCAAGGTGTGACATGCATCCATTCCCAGGAAATCACATAGTATAAGAAACTTGTCGGATCTCCCCCCCCAGAGCTTTCGAGAAGCTTTTTGAGACACGCCGAACCAATTCTTTCCATCGTTCAACGGTATCTTAGCTAATTCAAGCAATTTATCCTTATTCATAAGCAAACTTTTAATCGTAAGGGCAAATCTTGGCATCAAAAGTAAAGCGTCTGTGAAGCTAATGTCAAAGCGTAAATCTTGAAAGATTTGAAAGATCTTCTCCATTTGATTTGAAGCTTTGTCACGGAACTTTTGATCATTATGTCGCGAAGGATATTGAATATTCGGCTTAGGTAAAGTCTTTGGAACATATGTGGGGGGAGTTTCCTGAATCGGAGGGTGTTAACCTGAGTGGAATTGTAGCGGATACTTCCTTGGAAATTATTTTGCTCCCTTATCCATTGTCTCCTCGTTCCTTCTCTTCGTTCCACTAGCTTTTTAAGAGAATGATTAGTAGGAATCGAGGGTCCCTCATAAGCAACACCACTTCGAGTAGTGATTGCTTTCATCTCACCCTTCGGGTTTGGAATGGTATTACTCGGAAGAGTACCCGAAGTTGAGGCTTGGTTTTGAAAGAATCCACATAACATATTTTGTAAGTTATTTGAAAAGCATTTTGTTGATTCATCAAGATGGTTTGTTGAGTCTTCATCGTGTTTTGAATTTCATTCTTAAAGTCTCTTTTCAACGAGTTGATTTCATTTTGCATGTTTCTCATCATTTGGTCATTAGATCTCTTGTAATTTGAAAACTCATTTGAAAACTCTTGTTGAACTTGATTATTAGGAACTTGAAAAGGTTGGTTTTAAAATCCTTGATTTTGAAAATTTGGAGCATGATTGTTTTGAACTTGAAAACCTTGATTACCATGAAAATTATTTCCCCGATTAAAATTATTTCCTTGACCTTGATTTTGATTATACCTATTTTGACCATTGTTTTGCACCGGAGCAAAACCGGGTGGTGCCATTTGGTTACTAACACATGGTTCGAAGGGTTTACTTGATTGTAAGTACCCGTTGCCGCACAAACACTAGATTGATTGTTATCGGTATTAGGACAATTTTAGTAAGCATGAGGCCCACCACAAGTAACACATATTTCCTCAACCGCTTTAACCGGAGTCGGAGTGATAACTTTTTTAGAAACAATCTCGACTAAGGTCTCCAATTTTTGGTTCCGCCAGCTTAATCATTCTCTCCATGACCGTTTTTACTACACTTTCCTAGAAGTTGTATTCATCCTAGAAACATTCGTTTTGTTATGTGAATAACAAACTTTTGACTTATTCTTAATTATGTTCAAAGCTTCTCTAGTAGTCTTACTCAAAAGATTTTCACCCGCCGCGGCATTTAAGGAGTCTTGATCGTTATCATTTAAACCGTTATAGAAAGTATCTACTGAGTTAACCTCCAAAAAATCTATGGTGGGGACAAGCTCTAACATTTTCCATAAAATCGTTCCCATGCCCTTCACTAAAGGTCTCATCGAATTTTTGGTAAAACGAGATATTTTTCGTTCTTAAGAGAGTGTCTTCGAAGAAGGAAAAAATCGATTCACGAATTTGGTTACGAGATCCTCCTAAGTCAAGATAGAATTAGGTGGTTCTTTTTCATACCAAATCCTAGCATTCCCCTCAAGGGAATATGGAAACATCATTAATTTAATCACATCATTCGGCACATTCCTAAATTTCAAAGTCGAGGTAATCCTTTCAAAATTATTAATATGCATATGGGGATTATCCCTCTCGAAACCGTGAAACGGACTAGCTTGAACTAGTTGTAACAAATTCGTTTTGATTTCAAAGTGATCCACATTAATTTCTGGTATAACAATAGCTTCTCCATACCCTTCTGTGGGTGCTCGGAGTAGCTCTTCCATTGTTCGTTTCGCCATTGGTGCAACTTCAACGATAGTACGAAGATCGGGTTCGTCTACGTTTGGAACACGTCTTCTATTTCGACGTCTCAGAATGGTTACGGGTGAATTATTTGGAAAATTAGAATTTCTAGTGCGCATGCACTATGCAAAACAAACGAGGTAGGAAAATATATACACAAAAATATTTTTGTTTCACCGAATAATCAACAAACTTAGGGTAACTCCCTTAAGTAAAACTTGCAAACGGGGGACGTAGTGGGAGCGAATCGCCTTAAAAATGTTTGTCCCTTCGGGTCGTAGTTCCGTGAAACAACCCTCCTAATAGCTTATTTCACAAAAGAGGTGCGCATTTTTCGTAAGTGACACAAGACGGTAAATTTTGAATCTTAAGTTCGGGAACTTATTGATGGATATTCATAAATTCTCTAGTAAGAGAATTAAATTGCTTGTGTATTTTAGTATTTAAGAGAAAACAGTAAAAATCGAAAAATCCGGAAGAGCAAATATTTTTGTATTTTTTTAATTATTTAACTTCTATTTATAATAAAAAGAAAAAGAAATATATTTTTTTATTTTTAATTTTTTTAATTTTTTTTTTTATTTTTTGATTTTTTTTCAAAAGACGTAACTTTCGAAGACGAAAGGTTCTTCAAATCACGATCGACAAATTCAAATGAAGGAATCTTTAACACAATTCCCTGACAACGGCGCCAAAAACTTGCTATGTTTCTAATTGTATACGTAATAATATCAAAGTGAAATTCCAAAGTTACCCTTTAGGAAAATTCACACAAAAATATAATATACATTTTTACCGGTAAGTGATTACCGGGTCGTTTTTTCTCAAAGAATTATGAAATTGAGATCTCGCTTTTATTTGGACAACGATTTGAATTTCTTGAATTAGGCAAAATTCTAGAACCCTGATACGCGTCCGAACACACTCTATATAATATATAATATATATAAGTATATAGGGATTATATCAAATAATAGTATAGTAAGTATTTTCCGTCGGGTTCAAGATAAACGCTTTTAACCAAAATGTTATACCAAAAACCTCCCGGGTCGTTTTCCCTCGACGAAGCGTGAATTGAAAATCGGTTAAATCCGTGATCGCGCGTTTTGAATGGTTTCGAAGATTTTTGATTTGTTTATCTATTTCTACAATTAAAATCAAATTAAGCATGCAAGGGAAAACAATTAAGTACAAAAAAAACTATAACGGGAATTTAAGAAATGCGACAAATAAATCCTAAATTAATCCTAAAATTATTTTTCTACTTTTTCCAATCCTAATTTACTAACTAATAATAAAAAGCTAAGTAAATTCTAAAACGAGAGTGATTAAAGCTTAAAAACAAAGAAAACGAGAACGGGGATCAAATCCCGTTCTTTAAAAAATGAAATTACAAAATATTAACTCTACGAAAGTAAATTTAAATCCTAAGCCTAAAATATAATAAAAGAAAATTTTATAAAAAAGAATTTTATTTTTCTGATTATTTTTCTATTTTTTTATGAATTTTTAAAGTTTTAATAAAGAAAAATGATTTAAAAATATAAAATTAATCCTTAAAATTCTAAGAAAATTACTAAAAGTGTAAAAAAATATGCTTGATTTTATAAAAATGCTAACTATAAAGAAGCTGAAACAAAAAGCTCTAAAAAGCTAAGAATAAGCTACGGCTTATTATAGAAAATAGAGAATAAAAATGTATTTAAAAGAAATGGGTTGGGCTATCATAATAGATAGCCCTGGTCTGGTGCGATGGTTAGAGTGTGTGTGATATGGGACGAGTGTGTGTGGAAGGCTAGGTCATGGGTTCGAATCCATGGCCTAGCTTTTTGCTATTTTTTTATATTTTAGAAAAGTTTTTGAACAAAGCTATAAAGCAGGTGTAAATAAGCAAAATTAATAAAAACAACTTTTTCTGAAAATCACTAAATAATCTAGAAAATGGCTTAATACTTGACAAAAAACAATAAACTACTTTTTTTTTACTTTTTCAAAACTTTATAAGCTAAAAACTGAAATAAGCTAAAACAATGACTTAATAAGCTACAAGCACCCTATAACTAATCTAACAATCAAATCTAAGCAACTAATAAAGAAAAAGAGTAGGCTATAAGCTGAAAATCAAATTAAGCACTTATAAGCAAACTGGAAACCAAACAGACTAACTAGCTACTTTTGAGCTTATTTTTAGCATGAAAATAGTACCTTATGGAAAAATGACTTGAACCACTAAAAAGTTTGGCTTCCAAGGCTTTTAACAGCTTTTTAAAAGAAGTTTGAAAATCAAATGATTAATGAAAAAGCTAAATTAAATCTGCTTATTTACTTAGCATATACTGAGTGAATTTTCTTTTTGAAAAGACAAAATGCTACTTTGCAGCCTAAAAACAGATAACTAAATAACCATTTTAACCCAAAATAAGCTCAAACAAATTAAATCCAGCCTACAATCTACTTATAAACCTAATTTCAACCCCTAACAATTAAATTTACCCTCTGAAAATTAAGCTAAAAAAAACATTTGGCTTGTTTAACTGTTGATGCATTTGACCATCAAATCTCAAATCAAACAAGTGCAGGCTTAATGTTTTGATTCTACTACTTAAAAACAACAAAACCTGGTGCAAATTAAGAGACTAATTTAGCTTAGAAACAACTTGAGCTAGAAATGCTATTGAACTTTATCTAATGCTAACAGATTACACAAATATGATCACTATCAAATTTAACCTTCAAGGACCTTAAAACTTAGATTTATAAACTCAATTATGAAGTTTATGATTGATTTAAAAGACTATAAATGCTATGACAGTACTAACTTAGGTTAATACTGCCATAAGCCAAACACCCCTTTAAACTGTAAAACCTCATTCTCAGCTTATAAATCTTTGTTCCAAGCTATCAAACCTTAATACCAGATAGTGACAAAGTAAAAACAGACTTATTGAACAGATCTATACTATAAAATAAGCAAAAGCTATAAGCTAACAGTAACTGCTAATTTTTTTAGATTTTTTTTCACTGTTTTATAAAAGTAAAGTGCAAACTAAGATCTAAGCCAACAGATAAACATATTAAGCATAAAACATCTTTAATAAACAACAATAAGCTACTTTTAATAGAAATAAGCAAGTAATAAGCAGTTTAAAGCTAATAGTAAACAGATAAGCTAGAAATTTAATGACAGCAAAGTAAATGAAAAAGGAAAAGGAAATGGTACCTACACCTCAGCTAAACAGAGGTGGAATGCTCACAATAGAGCTTATATCAATAGCTTAAGCTTATTCCAATTACCTAGTCTAATCCTATCACTTGACCTTCAAGCACTATTACCTACTTGAAAACTCAGCAGCCATCCAATTCCATGGAGTTTTCAAGTATTATAAGAGAGCTTTTATGTAGCTTAAGAACAATAAGAGCTTATGAAACAGTAGAGCTTATTTAGCCATTTTGTATGAAAGTAAAACTTATGAAAATTCAAATTTAATAATAAGAACACTTAAACTTTCATTAATAGAAAACTGAGTTACAATATTGAAAATGAAACGTTACATGAAATGAAAATACAAATAAGCTAAATTGACATAAGCTAAAATTATTTAAAAACTACTAAAAAGCTAAAAACTAACTAACTTTTTTAGGCACTCCTCCAGGATGTTTCACATCTTTAATCAAACGGAACGGCACAATGTGATGCATCAAATAAAGAAGAAATGAATCGAGCAGAGATTAAAGCTATTGAAAAAGCATGCGGCTCAGAGGTCCTAACGAAGCCTTACAAGCTGGGTCACTAATAAAAGACCTCTACTTCACACAACACACAAGCAATCTAGTTTTTTTAAGTAGTCCGATTCTACGTTTTTATATAAAATTTAGCTTAAATCTATTTTTACTTACACTTAACTAGTTCTTGTAATATTCCTTCTAGTAATGTAATACAGTTTTTCGACTTAATGAAAATTCATTTTAATTTGTTTATAAGCTCTTCTTATTTTCAACCTTTAAGCTCTCTTAATAAGTCTAAAATTGTACTAATTAAGCCTACTCATTAACTCTTTCCAGTCTAATAAGAACTAGAAATAGACACGTATGAATTCAGTATTAACCTTATCTAAACCTTAAATCAGTTAAACTATTATGGATCTTAATTGTATCTAAGCTTTTGAAGGGATCTACCTTGAACAAAGACGATCCCACTGACTTATCCTCATAGCTTATTTCCTACGCAGAGCGAGCTTTGAACGCTAGCTTACAATGAGTCCACTTGATGTTTAGCTAGAGCGGAGTTTGTAGTAAGTTTCTCTTCCCATTACCTTTCAATTCTAGTTTTAAAATTGATGTATAGCTTGCTAAGTTTCGATTTGCAGCTTATTTGCGGCTTATTCTCTTTGCTTCATAAGTGTTTAAATGTCTCTTCTAGTACTTATTAGTTGTTTGTCTTCATCTGTTTTTGCTTCTCAGTACAGTTTTATAGTGATCTTTAATTTATAAAATCTGTCATCATAAAACTCCCATAAAAACCAAAAATATTAGTCAAAATCGCTAAGATACTCAGATTAAGGCTTAATATCAAGTTTTTTAAATCATGATCATTAAGTTTGTTTTACAACTAGTTTTTATATAGGAATTATAGCACCTTGTTCATTAAACTCCTCTAAAAAAAAGCTTTTCCATAACTCCTGTCAAAATGACAAGGAGAGGTAGAGTTTGGTTTAGTGGCAGCTCTAAATTTGTCACCGACAGTATAAACCATAAGTTAATACACTGCTGGAGCCTTAGCACATACACCCAGATACTAACATCCAAAGAAAGTACTGCATTTCACAATATAAGTACTGTTATAAGCTTAAATCCTCAGTAGAATTAAAATTTATTTTCAGCTTATTTAGATTAGTTTTCATTTTCACAGCTAATTCTCATAGCTTAATATGTTTTTAAAAAGTCAAATTTGCCCACCAGCAGTACTATTCGCACTTTGAAAGTACTGGCTGAACTTTTACACCGTACCAGTGACTAACTATAAGTTATGTACTCGCTGTGTTGCTCAGCCTCATTAATAAGTAATTTCTTAGGACTTTAGCAAAGACAAATTCACGTAGAAATTTAAGTTATATCAATATAGCTTTCTAATACATCTTTTAAGTCTTAATTTGCAGTTTCTAGCTTATTTCCCTATAGTTTAATTCAGCAGAACAAAAGTCATACAAAACTAAAACTCCAAAAACAGTTAACTTAGAAGTCCTCTAGGATCTTAATCAGTTTTAATATTAGCTTATAAGTCTAGATTAATAGCTTATGAGACTGGATAATAAGTAATTAAGTTGTCTTTTAAGTTTCAAAGTCTAAGTTCAGCTTATTTAGTTCTCTAGCATATTTAGAGTATGTGTTTTTTCCTTTGTGCATATATCCTACAAGTTTGCTTATTTCACTGGAGCGTCAATTTCAGTAGCTCAAAAGTATTAAAGCTTTAATTTCTTTGCAACTTTAGATTAAGCACATCATAACTTTCTAGATCACTTTCCATTTTATTAGAATATAAGCTTAAGTTGTAGCATTTTATGGCTGTTTAAGTTAGAAGTAAAGCCCAAAACCCACTTTCTAGTACTCAGTTTACAGAAAAAAGCCGCTTCCTGACTTATATGAGAATTTTAAGAGCCCTAGTAGCTTTTAATTAATTTTTGTTACCCCTTAGTTTCTTTTACAAATTTGCTTCTTTGAATTTATTCATATAAGCACACTTTTATCAAATTTCATTCACCTTACTTCGGGACTAGTTTGTCGTCGGATAATTCACAGGGTACGAAAGTGTAACTTTTCCGAGAGATTTAATTGCGCGTTTTTTCAGTTAGCACCCCCGATAGTCCTTTTCCTTTATGCATCATTACTCCATTGCATTAAGTTTTTTAATAAGATTTATTAAGTTTTTAATTAATAATTGAGGGTTAAGTTTTATCTTAGTTTTTACATAATTAAACTATTACAAAAAGATAAAAATTAGGAGGCTTATAATTTTTAATATCTTTTCGCAATTTTTCTTCTATTTAGCAAAATATTAGTTTACATTTTTAATGAAGGATTAAAATTATATTACTTGCTATAATAGTAATTCATTTGTTGACTACTTATTTCATAATAATCTTAGCTTATAACCAAAATATCTATGATTCTAAGATGCAAATCAGTATCCAAACGTGAAACAACGAGGTTTCAATTTCACCTAAGTCATATGGGGGGAAACCGACCCACGGGGATACATCTTACCCGATTAAACAATACGTATATTATATATTTAATATATATTTTTTGTAAGTTTTAAACTTTTTACCTTAAGATTAAACGATTGAATAATTGGAATTTTACCTAAAGTAAGTCATTAATTATTACATATTTTATAGTCCAACAAACTTACAATCAGTTTTATGGCGCCGTTTGCCAGAAGCGTGGGGACTACAGTTGTCTCACGATTACTACAACGTTTTTTTGTTTGTTGATTTGGTTTGAAAGATCCTTTTTCGTCCTCAAAAAGATTCATTTTGTTAAAAAACAAACAATAATAAAAAAAAATAAACCAATATAAAAAGCAAAAAACTATCTATATCCTTTTCTTTTAGTATAATTAAAAAAGTATAAGTAAAAGATAAAAAAAATCAAAAACATAAAAAATTGTCCTTTAAAAAAGAAATAAAATAAACAAAGTTGGTAATCGAACACCAACAAATAATATCTTCTATTGAGATATTATCATTTCAATTTCCGGTGAACTTGTAATTGTTCCCAAATCGTAATCAAAGATTTAACACTTACCTTTTGTGTCACTACCAAGTACGGCTCACCTTGAAAAGCAATTTTCGAGAGCTACCGTGAAGTAGTTGATTATTTGGTTTAAGTCTCTTTCGTGTAACCGTTAAAATTCATAAATAAATAAATAAAAAAAAAAAAATTTAGTGTAAGGTTTTGCTTTTTAGTTTTCCTTTTTATGCGCACTCGTTCGCAATCTCGTAGACGTCGTCAACAACAAACTCTTCCGGTTGTTGAAAATTTTGAGTTAGAAGATCCAATTGTTGAACAAAACGTTGTTCCAATGGCCGACAATCGAACAATGGCCCAAATGTTACAAGCACCCATCGAGGGTTATGAAGATGCTATAGTTGTCCCACCGATCAATGCCAACAATTTCGAGCTTAAGCAACCTTTAATCAATCTTGTGCAAAGCAACAAATTCACGGGTAGACAAGACCCTCACAATCAC
>BQNB010024607.1:0-22648 GCA_026074375.1 Tanacetum coccineum
GTTTGACTCCGCTCCTCCTAACCTTGGCTCGATTTTGCTCGAAGACATAAAAGGCGTTACGTGACATCGTAGTATTGTAGCTAGTTAATTTTTGGGGCTTGCCCCTCCACTGCAACAAAAAAAGTCTAAATTTATTAATTTTTTATTTTTACCCGTATCATTAATTTTTATAAGGAAATTATTTTCTATATTTAATGCATATAAAAGGTAAGTTTGTCTTTTTAAACATAAAAAGTCTGCATTCAGTGAATCTATCATAAATCATAAAAAAATGTTAGAGGACTATTAAAATGGGACGGATTCAAATTTATATATACTTAACCAAAGTGTTATACGACGTCGTTTGGCTCTCTCACAATACCACTGTTTCATTTTGCACTGTTAATGACCTAATCCAGTGACTTCAGTCCAGCCCAACCGTATTTGGCCTGCGTCTCCCACAAAACACATATCTCTCGGTCTCTCTCCAGAAACAACGGCATCTCAGCCACCAGTTTCTCTCATAAGAACAATCTTGATAACTGTTATGTTCATATAACGATATTGGGGTGAGCCAAGGGGGTTATCAATGGTGGTTAACCTATGGTTTTGTATTCAGTTACGCGCTGAGGATTACTCCTTTTATGACCAAGTAAGTGAAAACAAGCGACACTCCTTATTTATTCTTTGTTAATTTTTAGTTTTTGGTAATAAAGATTGAATCTTGATTTGTAATTGCGAATATGATGATGGGTCGTACCTCACTAATTATGTTTTTGCAACTTATGGTTTTGTTGGAACTAAGCCAAATCATAAATACTTGTAAATAAGCTCAACTCCATGAAATCTTTTAAAAGCTTCAAAAAAGGCGCGCTATAGCGCGCTTTATCATGCCTTATCGCGCTTTATTACGCTTTATTGCACTCTACGCCTACAGCCGACGCCTTGACCTGTTTCGTAACGTAGAGGCCACGCCTCGCGTTATGGCGCCGCTATAGCACGCCTTTTAAAACCCCGCTTTCATCCGCAGCCACCCACTTTTCACTTTCCTAAAACCTATAACTAAAAAACTTATCGCTGTCAGTTTCATCTCTTCACCATCGTTAACCATGCACTTGTATCATACTTTGAATATGTGAAGAACACGCATACACATGTAAGAAACTTTTTTATTTAATCTATCAGTTCAGTTTAACCAAGAAAGCCATATGGTAGTTATGTACTTTTGGGTTTAAGGATCAATTGCGTTTTGAAAAAGCACCTGCTTTTTCAAACTGGCGTTTTGATGGATACCAAACGCAAATAAGTGATTTTCGTATTTTTTTATCCAAACACTTGCATTTTCAAAACGGGATAAACAGATAATCTGCTTCCAAAGGCAATGCCAAACACCCCCTTAATAATTACACCTAGTTACAACTAGTGACTAACGCTACCCAATGAATTTTATTAAAACTAAACAAGACTTGAAACACAATTTTTAGACAAGAAAAAAACTAGTTTTTTACTGGCATTTTACATATCCAAAACAAAATCCATGTGGTTCACGAGAATCACCCTAAGTCCGCACCAAACACTTCTATGAAAGTTACATAAAGTAAACTGTTACTCGTGCTTGCTGCCGCTAGTTTTGCTAATATAGCCTTAATAAGTCATTTTTTGTGGCTTACCATTATATTTTACCTTGATTGTCCCTTCTGATCATATTACAATCATAAGCTAATAAGCTTATTGTCGATGTATGTGGTATGATGGGCCTGATCCGACAAGGCACATACCAAAGGGTACAATCGAAGGATACTTAAATGTTTCGCATGACTGGCGGACAAACTTTAAGTATAGTATCATTGACTATATGCCAACAATACTATATGGGTGGGACATGTCGACGTATATAGTCTGAACGACTGCATTCGTCTAAATGGAGCACCGACTAATGAACCACTATGAAGGACGCTCTCAGTTGCTGGATGAAAGGTGTGAGTGAAATGTCTGGATGAAAGGCACGTCCGGATGGAAAGGACGCCCGGATGAAAGGGACGTTGGATGAAAGGGACGCCTGGATGGAATGCACGTCCGGATGAAAGGGGCGTCTGGAAGGGACGCCTGGATGAAAGGGACGTCCGGATGAAAGGCACGCGCGGATGGAAGGGACGCCGGGATGAAAGGGACGTCCGGATGAAAGGCACACCGCATTAACCACCAAGTAATAGTCATATGCTCATGCGCACATACTACCCCCGAATTTAAGGGACTTGTTCCCCGATATTACGGAATCTTGTCCCCAATGATGACGTCAGCTACAGAACTTGGGCACTATAAATACAACCACCCTGGGTGGTAAAAAAACACACCATCCACCACTCTCTACTTTCTCTCTACTTTATCTCCTCTGTCGAAGGTGACGCCCACATGTAGGGTCCTTCATCCTGGATCCTTCATCACTGGTCCTTCCTAACGGAAGATACCTCCCTTCATGTTATATCATACTTACATTTATACCACCTATATTATATGTATACTCTCTCAAATAGCACACTGACTTGACCGTCGGAGGGTGGTCTCGGGGCTCCGGCCTCGAGGCTCCTTCTAACCGGTTCTTTTATGTTTGTAGCACGCTACTACACTCGGGAAAGAGGATGAATGACACGTGTGAGCCATCAAGATCAACCCAACGGAAATATGCTTAAACAAACAGTGCAAAATCGACACCAAACAAATTCGACCATTCGACCACTTGACTATCTTTAGCGTATCATTCGGTGGTCTGATTCACGTGCATGGTAATTCCATGTCGGTAAATAATTCATTCGGACGATCTCGTGCACATTAAACTTATGACCGCAATAACCTTGAAAATCCACCCATTAACTCGCTCTGACGCATTGGCTCAGGACCAAGTTTGATGATGGTGCACACTAAATTTGCCTTTCAATTGCTGGAGCTCCGTTCGTTCTTCTATGGCCCCGTCATACAGTAATAGCAACTCTACCATTCGAGGTTTACCCCTGATAAGCTCCAACCTGCTTGTCCGTTTTTTTCTTTAGCTACAACGATATGATGTCGTTCGGTATGGACGTTCGGGGTGATGTAAGGAACTAAGGAAGGACGACCAGTAGGGATGCAATCATGCAAAGCAGGGACGACATCCGAATGACCTATATCAAGTTCCGGTGTATATATTTATGTACCTTCCTTGTCTTTTCGCTTCTTTGATGGACGAAGACCGGACCTGGGTATACCACGCGTTTCGAAAAGTGGTAATGCTTGCACAGGGCATAAGACGGGTGCCGCACGTTTCGACCAAACCTTAAATGCACCTTTCATCATCTAGTTGGAATTTCAAACATCTCATACGACAACCAAATTCTTGCGACATGTTGTATAGTTAAAACCTTTCGGTATCTCCTCGACCTTCGAAATCCTTGACATTCGTCATTCATAATTTTGGCTCCATCACGCTGTTGTCACGATCGGATCACGGAACACCAGACGAGCAAAATTAATGGCATAATTATAAAGCGCAAAATAAACACCAACGGCGGTCGAAGCGTGACCTCTAAGCCAGATACTTTCAGAAAATGATCAAGTTTATAAAAATTGCTAAAATGTGTTAATTGCACCTCAACCAGTGAAACATAACCTTTGGAAAGAGGCGTGTATCAATCCTTCATCGGTGGATGCTTTTGACCTGCCTGTGACTAACTCATCTCGCTCGCATGGAAGCTTACACCTCCGGTGAATATTACTTTTTATCCCTAACGATCTCAAAATCGAAGACATTATACAATCACCTTATGATACCATCGACCAAACCATACATGTACATGCCGAGGCACCGTGACCTTCGGTTTCTTTTTGGTCCGCCTTCCAGGTTTCGTTTCTCGACGGTCATCAGAGTCTCATAATCGAACTTTCGTTAGGTTATTTACATTATAAAATTAGTAATCATAATACAATTTGTCCATGATTATTAAAAAGTTTACGTGCTCAAGTACAAATTTAAACGAACCCAGACCCAACCGGATAAGTGACACTACAGTTCGGTCGAAACAATTATCGAGATAATTAATGAAATTAATATGTTTACCATATATAGTATGAACCTCTGTTGCTATCAATATAAGGTTGCTATTGTTGGAATTTAACAATCAAGTTAACCATTAACTCATACGAGTACGCAGCGGATAGATCTAGTCTAGCATATATAATTAACATAACATTTTACATGATTTTTATATAACTAAAAATATAATATAAGAATAAAATAATTTTTATAAAAATACAGTTAATACACATAAGGAAAGTAAAAGAGTATATAGAAATACCCTTGTAGACACCAACAATAAATTTAAACCGAGAATAAGAAACGAGTGACTAATTTTCACCTCGTACCTACGAGTGCTCACTAACAAACACGTAAACACGCACGCCGGATGTTATCCAAACCTCACGTGTATCCAATACAATAAGTAAACCAAGTGCTTCTGAAAACCGATCACCTAAACCCACTCTTGGAATAGAACCGAAATACAGAAGGTAACAATAAGGGTTGAACCGAATTCAGTTGTCACCTTGCTACAGTACAACCGAATAAAGAGATCCACGTACCCCCCAATCCAGAAACCGACAATGTCACAGAGACCCTTGACAATATATATACCAATACTATAAACCCTCGGAAAGTGATCTTGAGTTCGAATCTCTAACGGAATAACCCAATAACCATCAACCGAAATAGGAGACTGGATAAATTTCCAACCGAAATAGGAGACTGTTTAGTATTAAGGGTTTGATTTGGCTGTTTTGAAGAAGGAGAAGAAAGCAACGATTTGCTGTGTTTTCTCTTGTGATTATTCGTCCCTAATGAGCCAGGGAGGGGTGGCTTTTATAGCCTCAAGCCCTAAACACATGATAAGGCCAAAAAACCTCATATGATAAGACTACAACTCTTTAATGATAAAGTCTTATCATAACTCTTTCAATCCTTATCTTCCTCAATGAACCTAGTCACTTTCAAACCCCACTAGAACCTTCTCACAGCCAACATAGGGATAAGGTCACGTATGGGCTTTGTCGTGAATTGCTATCCAACTACCATTTAATCCAACAGCTATCAAATTATGATGGTAGATCATATTTGTTGAAATCCATTTGTATTGTCGTTTTAAATATGACTTAAGGAATCGACACGAAGTTTTAGGTCTTTCAATACCTTTAGCCATACGTATCAATGTGTCGCTTTAGAGCACTATTATTTTGCGTATTTATAAAAAAAAGAATACTCGTAATAGCGCGAAGGAATATGAAATATGTTGGACGTGCAATAATTGACACTCGGCCGTCAAATATAAGAAAACACTACATGCATTACCAGATGATCATGTCATCTAATACTTTGTTATGTTTAAGTTCAATAATACTATTACAATAAAGTCAACACGTTAAACTGGGGGACTATAGTGGTGTGATATCTCCATTGGCGGTGTTGCATGTTGTTGCGATCCGATCTTGTGTTAAAACAGGTGATACATTGTATTTGTCGTATCTAACGAGAGAAAGCAAAAAGCTTTCACAAATTATTGTTCAGGACTAACTATATGGGATGATAAGTCAATAGAGATCAAAGCATCATAGACGCGCTACATTTTACCCCTATACAATGCCAAGGCATCAGGGATGCCCCGAACGATGTTAACACATCCGGGATGAGCCAGTGTGCATAGCGCCGAAAGGCCTAATATTCCCCACAGACTACAAGTCAAAGGGATGAGCCAGAGTGCATAGCACCGAAAGGCATAATATCCCCCACAGACTAAAGTCAAAGGGACGAGCCTGTGCATAGCACCGAAGGGCTTTATATACCCCATCGGCCAAAGGGATGAATAGGGGCATAGCACCCCAAAGGCTTAATACACCTCTTGGCTGACGAGCCAAAAGAGATGAGCCAGCGTGCATAGCACCGAAAGGCAAAATTATACCTCTTTGCTGACCACCGGCCAAAAGAGTACAGCCGGAGTGCATGGCACCGAAAGGCAAATTAAAACCTCTAAAGGTTGTAAGCCAAAAGATGTCTACTCCGGCGGATGGTCATCCCGTCTAGACAAACAAAAAGCGACCACGTGTCGATGTCTACTCCGGATGGTTGTGACCCCAGCTGGATAAAGGATTATGTGACTCCGCGTAGTCAAATGACCACGCTGGATGGTTATGTTTCCGGTTAGATGAATTATCATGTGACTCCACGTAGTCAATACCTATGTGCCGGAGGGGCAAAAATCCATACTCATTTCTAAAAGCATTCATTGCAGACACACCGATATGACGCCCAGGTAAGAAGGCCGATGCGCAAGCGCTTCGTGTGGCATTGATTTGCACAACTTAAGTATAGCATCATCGACCGTGGGTCAACAATACTATACTGGGGGGACATGTTGATGTATGTGGTATGATGGGCCTGATCCGACAAGGCACATACCGAAGGGTACAATCGAAGGATACTTAAATGTTTCGCATGACTGGCAGACAAACTTTAAGTATAGTATCATTGACTATATGCCAATAATACTATACTGGGGGGACATGTCGACGTATATGGTCTGAACGACCCGATCCGTCTAAATGGAGCACCGACTAACGGACCACTACGAAGGCCGCTATCAGTTGTCGGATGAAAGGTGTGAATGAAATGTATGGATGAAAGGGACGTCCGGATGAAAGGGACGCCTAGATGGAAGGCACATCCGGATGAAAGGGGCGTCCGGATGAAAGGGACGCCTGGATGAAAGGGACGTCCGGATGGAATGCACGTCCGGATGAAATTCCATCCAAATGTCTAACCAAACAATTGATTAATGCCTAACAAGTAACAAAACAAACAGTCGATTCAATGTTCATTAATGCTTAAATGAAAGGAGTAATCAATCATCATTATTTCCTAACAAAACAATCGACTAATTCAATATTTCAAAGAATTAAAGACACAAATATTCAAAGAATGAACAAGTAATTGTGATAATTAATGTGAAAACAATTCAACACCTTATTAATTTATGAGATGATCAGATGAAGATGAGGAATTCTTTTGTTCGGTTGTTTTTCTCTTGACTCTTGAGTTACCAGTTACAATTTTTTTTTATCCAAACGAAACAACATATACCGAATGCTTAATATTAGTAGGGGCTGGTTATTATGATTCTTAAGATTTTGGGCTTTTGGGTTATATTATAGTGGACTTCTTGGGCCAGTTGGGGGAGGCCTAGCACCCACTAGTCCCCCCATTGCCTCCGGCTCTGACGCTAGACAACTTGGTAAATAGCTTTGGCTTTTGAAAATGCTTATTTGGAGTGTTGTGTGGATGCCGGTTCCTGGAACATATTCCACGTAGCCTCTCCAATATGCCTTGTTGGAAAACAAAAATATATTTTTTTGTATAGAAAACTATAAGTTTATAAAAAGTTTGTTGGTTATTGGTTATTGGCAGATGTAGGAGTGATTGATGGTGAAAAGGTGATTACAATGTGACGATATGTATGATCATTAATAGATGAAATGATATGTGTTGATATGTATGTTAATATTCCGTTTGCCTCTTGATGAGTTTGTTCAGGTTCGAAGCTAAACGAACATTAAAGAACAAACATAAAACATCTAGACGGCTTCTTCTTGGAGATTCTTTTATCTGTGACCTTCCACTTAATTTCCTTTGTATGCCAGAACAGTCAACACATAGCATAGGACAGCTTACTTAAATTACTAGAAAGATCGAGACGCTCGCAATTTGATCACACTACCTAGCTAGTGACCGTTGTAAAGACATGAAAAACGTGTTTCGATCATCAAATAAAATTACTAACAAGGCCATATATATTAGCCCAGACAATACTGGTATGCTAAAATTAATCTTCCCTATATGTTCATCACTAGAACTACTCCTTGAGTGGGAACAACATGCCTAATTTGCTACACAGTTCATGATTGATATCCTATAAAGTGAATTCATCATATTATTGGCAATGTTAAATTCATAACGCAAAAAGTGATAGCCACCCTTTGCAAATGATGAACACGCGAAGAAATTCAAAAGTACTAATCAAGTCATGATATATAGAAAAGATACTACAGGTCAAAACAGTAATTATATATATTATATATATATACTATATTTTGACGGGTAAAGTGCAATAGGTCACAACGGTATAAACACAAATGCGGAAGCAAAACCTTCGTTTGACAGCACTTACCCAAACCCGTATGAACCTATGAGGAGGTAAACAAATAAGGCAAACTAAAAGCAACTCTAACCAGCCCCAAACAATATCAAATCAACCAAATCAGCATGTATTAAAGATAATCAAACACACACCAAGAACACCAAGCTTTTAGCGTGGAAAACCCCAAAGTGGGTAAAAACCACGGGACACCTAGTGCCGCTTAAATCCACTATCAAGCAAGAGAGGTACACAAAGTCTTCTCTAGATAACACTAGAGGCATACTACAATCATCAAAATCTTGAAATCAATATCAAGATATATGGCAACAAATAAAGAACAAGAAAGGAAGAATATCACCAAACAACTTGCAATCTGCCCGGGTAAGAAACAGAACTTCCAGGCCTCAAAATCAAGATCCCAACGGTCAAAACCTTCCTTTATATGCAAGGAAGCTTCAGTCCAAAAATCGTGACGATCCGACGGTGCAAACTCCGGGGATCGACGAAACACTGCTGCTGGGTTTTGGGTGATAAGAACTCCGAAAATCTTCTTCTTTTTTTCTTTTCTTACTCTCTTCTCTCTTGTTTTTTCACACTTTATAATGAGCATAAGGATGCCCTAAATAAGGACTAAATGGACCCAAGATGGGCCCCAATGTGTTGGGCTCTTAATCCTCATGGACTAAGAAAATACCCAACAAATCTCCCCCATTTTCTGTCTATGAGGATGAGTTCGCCATCCCGGCGAACGAGCAACAGATCTTCAACTTTTCTCTTGCTACAGCCTTCGTCAACATATCGGAAGCATTATCATCCGTATGAACTTTATTAAGTTCAAACATACCATCTTCAATGGCATCTCTAATCCAATGATACCGGATATCAATATGTTTTGTTCTTTTATGAAACATCGAATTCTTAGCAAGGTGAATAGTACTTTGATTGTCACAAAGAACCGCATAACGTTGTTGCTTGAAACCAAGTTCTTGCAAAAACCTTTTCAACCACAATAGTTCTTTGCACGCTTCCGTTGCTGCCACATACTCAGCCTCTGTTGTAGACAAGGCCACACACTTTTGCAATCTTGATTGCCATGAAACAGCTCCCCCTGCAAAGGTCATCAAATATCCAGAAGTGGACTTCATGTTGTCCTTATTTCCAGCCAAATCTGAGTCTGTGTAACCAACAAGCATGGGTTTCCCATTTCCAAATGTGATACCCAATTTGGAAGTACCTCGCAGATATCGAAATATCCATTTAACAGCTTCCCAATGCTTCTTACCAGGATTTGACAGGAACCGACTGACAACACCAACCGCATGAGCTAAATCCGGCCTTGTACACACCATAGCATACATTAAGCTACCAACCGCTGAGGCATATGGAACTCTATCCATCTTTTCAATATTCTTCTTAGAAGAAGGACAATCCTTATCAGTAAGCTTAAAGTTGGGAGTTAGAGGGGAACTAACCACTTTAGCTTTATCCATGTTGAACCTGCGCAGCACCTTCTCAATGTATTGCTCTTGTGATATATGCAACTTCTTGGCACCTCTATCGCGGAAAATCCGAATGCCAAGGATTTGTTTTGCTGGCCCCAAGTCTTTCATAGCAAAGGATTTGCTCAAATCTTGCTTCAATTGGGCAATTCTTCCAATGTTCTTGCCAACAATCAGCATATCATCAACATATAGCAATAAGATGATGAAGTCATCATCACCAAACCTCTGAAAGAAAACACAATGATCAGAAAAAGTCTTTCGGAAGCCTTGCTTCCCTATAACCGACTCAAACTTCTTGTACCACTGTCTCGGTGCTTGCTTCAACCCATACAAACTCTTCTGAAGTCTACACACGTAGTCTTCCTTCCCCTTAACCTGAAACCCTTCAGGTTGTTCCATATAGATTTCTTTATCCAGATCACCATGAAGGAAAGCTGTCTTGACATCCATTTGCTCCACCTCAAGATCGAGGCTAGCCGCCAAACCAAGAACAACTCGAATAGATCCCATCTTCACGACTGGAGAGAAAATCTCATCAAAATCAATACCTTTCTTCTGACTGAAACCTTTAACCACCAATCTGGCCTTGTACCTCGGTCTAGGAGTATACTCTTCAGTCTTCAATTTGTAAACCCATTTGTTTTTCAAAGCTCTCTTGCCCTTAGGCAACTTCGTCAACTCAAAGGTATTGTTCTCATACAAGGATTTCATCTCATCTTGCATGGCATCAAACCATTCTTTCTTGTGTTCATCTTCCATAGCTTCTGCATAACACTCGGGCTCTCCCCCATCAGTGAGTAAAACATACTCATTTGCAGAATAGCGTGTGGAAGGATGATGATCTCTAGTGGACCGCCTAAGTGGAACAAATGGTGGCATAGGCACTGGCAACTCAGGATGAACGTCTTCATCTAGGTTTGGTTGCTCTTGAGCATCAACATCATCAGCACCATGTTCTTCATCATTTTGTTCTTCATCATTCTGAATATCATCTCCAAACTGTGCATCAAAATGTTTTGGAGGAACCGGATCTAAGTCAATAGGATCATCATTATGTTGAGGAATTGTCTCCTTCTCAGTCTTCTCAACATCTTTCAAAGTTTGATCTTCGTCAAACTCTACATCTCGGCTGCGAACAAGTTTCTTTTGTACTGGGTCATACAACCTGTACCCAAGTTCATCTTGACCATACCCGAGGAACACACATGGCTTATTCTTCACATCAAGCTTTGATCTTTCATCTTTGGGAATATGCACAGATGCCTTACATCCAAAGACTCGTAAATGATGGTATGAAACATCTTTGCCGCTCCAAACCCTGTCAGGAACATCAAAACGCAAAGGAACACAAGGGGTTAAATTAATAACATGTACCGCCGTATTCAAAGCCTCACCCCAAAAAGAAGCAGGCAACCCTGCATGTGAAAGCAAACATCTGACTCTCTCAACCAAGGTTCTATTCATCCGCTCTGCCAAGCCATTCAATTGCGGTGTCTTCGGTGGAGTCTTTTGATGCTGAATTCCATGCTCTCTACAATACGCGTCAAAGGGGCCAATGTATTCACCTCCATTATCACTTCGAATACATTTAAGTTTCTTCCCTGTCTGCCTCTCAACTAAAGCATGAAACTGCTTAAACACATCCAATACTTGATCTTTAGTCTTCAAGGTGTATACCCAAACCTTCCTTGAATGATCATCGATGAAAGTGACAAAATACGAACACCCACCAAGTGTCTTAGTCTTCATGGGACCACAAACATCGGAATGTACCAGATCAAGTATGTTCTCCGTCCTAAAAGAAGGACGACTCTTAAAAGCACGTCTAGTCTGCTTTCCTGCCAAACAGTGAGAGCACTTCTTCAGGTTAATATCATGCACACCGGATAACACATTCTTCTTAGAAAGAATAGACATCCCTTTTTCACTCATGTGACCAAGTCTCTTATGCCATAACTCGGTCATATCATCATTGTCTATAGCATTGACAATGCTCTTGGAGATCTTCGGATGTGTCATGTATAACTTGGATTCCCTTTTCCCTCTTGCAACAATCAATGATCCGAGAGTCACTTTCCACAAGCCATTACCAGAACTGTTGTGGTAACCATCTTCATCAAGAAGACCTGTTGAGATAATATTGAGTCTCATATCCGGGACATGTTTCACATTATGCAAAACCAATTCCATCCCTGTGTCAAACTTCAAACAAATATCTCCAATACCAGCAATCCTAGATAGCCCAGTATTACCCATCCTAACAACACCGAAATCACCTGGTGTGTAAGATGAAAAATATTCTTTTCGTGTTGCAACATGACACGTAGCACCACTATCAAGAATCCAACTCGAATCATCATGAGCAAGGTTAACCATATCATAATCTGAACAAACAAAGAACTCATCTGTGGTGGTATTTACTTCAGTACTGTCATCACCATCATCATCTTTCTTGTGCTTGTTCTTCTGATTATTGTAGTTTTTCTTCTTGTTCTCCTTTTTCAACTGTCTGCAGAACTTCATTGTGTGTCCTTTCTTGTGGCAGTGATAACATTCAACATCAGCAAATTTTCCTTTGCTAGAACTGCTACGATGATTACCTCTGTTACTCGGGCCTCTACTTTTACTTCTCCCCTGCCTTTCTGTGACCAAGACATCTGAATGTGAAGAGGAACCTTGTGACTTTCTTCTCATCTCTTCATTCAAAATACTACCTTTAGCCAATTCCATGGTGATAACACCATCTGGTGCAGAGTTGGACAAGGATGTCCTAAAAGTTTCCCAAGTATCCGGTAAAGTACCAAGAAGCCACAAGCCTTGAATCTCATCTTCAAACTTGATACCCATACCTGCAAGCTGATTTATAATACCCTGAAACACATTTAAGTGATCGGTAACAGGGGACCCATCAGTATACTTTAATCTCATCATTTGCTTGATTAAGAACAACTTGTTGTTTCCAGTTTTTCGAGCATATAACTGTTCAAGTTTGTTCCAAAGAGTACGAGCATGCGTCTCCTCACAAATATGGTTCAAAACATTATCATCAACCCACTGCCTAATATAACCACAAACCTGTCTATGCAAAATAGTCCATTCTGCATCTGTTTTGTTCTCAGGTTTCTCAGTACTAAAAACAGGCAAGTAGTAGTCTTTCACATAAAGGAGATCTTCCATCTTCCCTTTCCAAACATGATAATTAGAACCATTCAAATTAACCATCCTACTTGTATTAGCTTCCATCGTTCAAACAGGTAAGTCCCCAACCAAGAGCCTACAGCTCTGATACCAATTTGACGGGTAAAGTGCAATGGGTCACAACGGTATAAACACAAATGCGGAAGCAAAACCTTCGTTTGACAGCACTTACCCAAACCCGTATGAACCTATGAGGAAGTAAACAAATAAGGCAAACTAAAAGCAACTCTAACCAGCCCCCAAACAATATCAAATCAACCAAATCAGCAGGTATTAAAGATAATCAAACACACACCAAGAACACCAAGCTTTTAGCGTGGAAAACCCCAAAGTGGGTAAAAACCACGGGACACCTAGTGCCGCTTAAATCCACTATCAAGCAAGAGAGGTACACAAAGTCTTCTCTAGATAACACTAGAGGCATACAACAATCATCATAATCTTGGAATCAATATCAAGATATATGGCAACAAACAAAGAACAAGAAAGGAAGAATATCACCAAACAACTTGCAATCTGCCCGGGTAAGAAACAGAACTTCCAGGCCTCAAAATCAAGATCCCAACGGTCAAAACCTTCCTTTATATGCAAGGAAGCTTCAGTCCAAAAATCGTGACGATCCGACGGTGCAAACTCCGGGGATCGACGAAACACTGCTGCTGGGTTTTGGGTGATAAGAACTCCGAAAATCTTCTTCTTTTTTTTCTTTTCTTACTCTCTTCTCTCTTGTTTTTCACACTTTATAATGAGCATAAGGATGCCCTAAATAAGAATTAAATGGACCCAAGATGGGCCCTAATGTGTTGGGCTCTTAATCCTTATGGACTAAGAAAATACCCAACAAGTGGCTTCGTGATCATAGATTATACGGGGTATTGTTTAGTTACACTTTACAGTTGTGTAGTATTCAATAGATTTTCTGAAACCAAAGGGGTGTTTGGATGTGTGCTTTTGTAAATTTGGTGATTTAGAAATAATCAATTTTAAAACGCACATCCAAACAAACACCCCTCTAAATGTTTGTTACTAGTATTTTATGATGTTAATTTAGTGTTTCAACTGAGTGTTTACTTCCATGGACCGAAGAAGATTGAAGGAGATTTTGTTGAATGGAAGTGTTGATATCGTCAATGATATGAAAGTTACATTTGAGACTTTATTACATGTTATATTTGAGACTATTAGCATATTTGAGACTTTATTACATGTTAAAGGGTAGTCAAGAAGCAACTAACCTATTCTCTAGTCGATAACTAACCTAAATCACCAACAACTTTAAATCGCAATCCTAACTACCTAACCAACTATTTCTAAACAAACATATGCAAACTACTCGCTAATAAACATAATTGCGTTAAAAGCAATAATTAATAGTGAAAAGGTGATGTTTTATAAATCACAAGTCTATTTACACAAATGTATATTCAAACAGAAACGAAATCAAACATACAATTTTGTCATGATTCATTTTACAAAAAAAAAAGAGAATAATTACCTCAATCGTTATATGTCTGTGCGTTTCGCATGGCTCAAACTTCCACGTCACCCGTATGGATGTCATGTGTAGACTGCACAACCATTAAAAATGATGTTAGACGACCGAATGATACAAAAATGGTGGATTCGATTGTTTGGTTACGATAACACAGTCAATATAGATTTTACATTATTAATTTATACCAGTTATATGATATATATTCTAATTCTATTAATATGAGCATACAATACTGAAAGGGTGTTTTGTAATATCAAAATCGGTTTATTTGTAACAGATTAGTCGGATAAAGGTGTTACAATGGTCGATAAGAAAAATACAATGGAAAACTCATATATTTGTATATACGGATACAACTGAACAAGCAAGCAAACCAGAAACTAGCTAAAATATAGAAAACCAACAAAACAGATTACAACTACAAGGCAGAGAGCTTTTTATTTTAATTAGACCACAAACATATACTCCAGATCTAAAAAACCTACCAACGAGCATTTGGTCCAATGGTATGGAGGTTTTACCCTCCTAGGCAAGGTCTCATGTTCGAGTCTTGTCTAGGGCGATAGGGGTTTCCTCCCGCGTGTGTAACGGGAAGGGTGTCATTGCCTTCTGGGCTGGACCCAACCTGGTTGTGTGGGCTCGCTACGCCTTCTGGGCTAGGGGCCATGTAGCCACAAATTACCGTTCCAAAAAAAAAAAAAAAAAAAAACCTAGAGTTGTTAGTCATGAATTTTGATTGCAAGCAAATTAAAAGAGTTAACCTTATGCAGTTTTTCAGGGCTAATGACATTGAAATGCATATAAGTTGTCAATATTTGTTTTTTCGTGTAGTCGTCTTTTATTTTCGCTATTAAAACACAAACTTTTCAAATTTCGATATTTGCGTGTATTACCATGTAAAATGACCATTAAAAAAGTAAAGGTTACAAAATACATTGAAAAGTCTAAATATGAAAGAATTGTGTTTTAACAGAAAAAAAATAAACATGACTACACGAAACAACAAAAACTAACAAGTTAAATGTATTTTCAAGTGA
This sequence comes from Tanacetum coccineum, assembly GCA_026074375.1. Taxonomy (NCBI): domain Eukaryota; kingdom Viridiplantae; phylum Streptophyta; class Magnoliopsida; order Asterales; family Asteraceae; genus Tanacetum; species Tanacetum coccineum. Next base: position 15,425 of record BQNB010024607.1, read on the forward strand.
TTAAAATCTAAGACTTTAAAGTACAAGTACTTAAAACACACCTTTTTATTAAAGACTGCGAAAGCTTGATAATTTACAATGGTGGTGGTAGTGGTTTTGAGGTAGGTTGTTTTTCGATGATCCATACAAAGGATTACAAATGCCTTTTATAGGCTAAACAAAGGGGGAATATGCTTTTAGCATAAAGCATATGCTTTGGCATAAAGGAAAAAACCATGGCATATGCCATGGAATATTCAGAGCCATTATTAACTACAAAAATTTACAATAATTAAACATAGATGGGGCTGATAACTTTTTATCTTCATGCGGACTTTATTCACATGCATTATCACATGCGGGCCCGACGGGCATCTTTCATTTTTGGACGATTCAATTTTAATGCTTTGAGGCAATAACCGTCCCAACTGTGGTATACTATTTGTTGGCTAGAATTTAAAAAAAATTAACACACCAACACAAAACAAAACCCATAATACAAAACATTATCATCCTTAAACACAAAACTCAAATCATAATCATAAAATCAAAGTCAAAATTAAATTACTACTACCTTAAAAATCCATTATTAACAAGAAGATAAACCCACTACCAACACTAGATCAACCCAATTCATTTCTTTAGATGAGTTCATTTTTTATTTTTGAGTTTCTTGAATTTGTTAATTTTAGATTTAAAATGGTTGGGAGGTGTAGTTGTTAGGGATGGCAACGGGTCGGGTTTGGGTCGGGTTTTAGTGAACCCGTACCCGCATCCGCCCCAATACCCGATGGATACTAGGTTAGTATTATTCATCGGTTTTTCGGGTTTACCCGCGGGTTTCGGTTATCCGCAATTGAATATTCTTTGGACATGAACAATGTAAGAAAAATATGATTTCGTTTATGGACAGTGTAAAAAATATGTGTAAGTATGAAGTGCGAAAATGATCAAACGATCAATACACAGTTACACTCTCATTACTATTGTAATAAGTTCAAGTTAAATAATTATGTATACAAGTTCAATGGATAATTAAATGATTAACTAAACAAACAATTAATGCATTAAAAATAAAATAAAAAAGATAAAACAAGAACCTTAAGACATAAACTCCGAAGATGAAAGAACAGATACGAGAATTGAAGAGTCCGGCGTGACTAATTGTTTGTAATTACCAAGATATGGTTGATAAAAATAACTTTTAGAATACGAGTAGTCAAATATTTTGTACAAGGCTAGGAGACCAACTTGGCCTTATATAAAAATGGCAATAAAAGCGGGTACGAATTCGGGTAAACGGGCACCGGTACGGATACGGGTAAATAAGACGCTAAGAGTTCCTGGCTACATAGGAACGTTTTCGCATCAGTTACTTATGAATATTTTGTTGCAATTGGTACACTTTTTTTGTTTGCCACTATTGGTATTTGGTTGTATCTGCTATACTATATTGATGAGTTATGATAGTGTAATTTATAGTTTTATAAAATTTTCATGGAGCATTAATGCTATACCCGTAAAACGTTTTCATAAACCTTTTACTTTTATAAAGTTAATTAAGCCCAAAATATATTCAAGATTATATTATATTAGGAAAAAAAAAAAAAAGAAAATATCTTATATTTTGAATAAAATGACCGATGTTTTATGCATTAAAAATTTGTAGATACACTTTCGGCAACTTTTGACCTGTTCGATATGTTTCATTTTAAACTACACGTTTGACCCATTAGTGAAAAAAGATATCGCAGATAAACCCATTCATGATTAATGTGTCGAAACTGCCACCTCTATGTTTAGTTGTAACGATCAAAGATGTATATCAGAAGACATTTTAGATTTTTTTATCAGGGAATAAAGTAAGGCATATGAGTGATCACCTGATTGGTGCTTATGAGATATAGATGAAAGGCAGTAAGGCCACCGACGAACCACACTGATATGAAGGTGTAGACAATTAACACAATGGATGCAGGAGTCTTGATCATTGCTTTCCATAATGTTAAGTCCTCTGAATCCATGATCCTCCTAATGTAAATCCAGCAGAAACTAAAAACATATATACATAGCAGAGTCGTGGAGAACACAAACATGAAGAAGAATCGATAGTTTCTCTGCAATCAGACAAACAGAGTCTCAGTCAGTACATGGAAAAAAAAGTTTAAAAGAACATGAAAAGAGGAAACTACGAGTTTAGGGGGTGTTTGTTTTGACTTATATGCGGGCTGATGAGCTTATTTGATTTCGGCTTATATAACATAAGCCTCAATTTTCTGGCTTATATTGAGACTTAAGGGCTTATATAAGTTTATCATATTGTAATAAACTTATATAAGCCCACAAGTCTCAAAATAAGCCGGAAAATCGGGGCTTATGTTACATAAGCCGTTTTCAAATAAGCTCATAAGCCCACATATAAGCCGAAACAAACACCCCTTTAAAGTTCTGAAGTAACAGTAAACATTGATCGGAAGTTCAAATATGCACTGACTTTAATCTGCTCATAGATAGGAATGCTTTTCGAAGTTTTCCTATGAAGGTTTATTTTTACAAACGTACAATGCTCAGTCTTGAATTAAGATTATATTAACATGGTGTTCTTGTTATTTGGCTCAAAAGATGGAGACAGAATACAGATCTTACCAGACCTATACATTGCCCAACCCAAGGGCAATGATGATCAAATCGTTCAACGCAATTGTTGCAGATAGAACAGTGTGAGCAGCGGGGAGGTCTATAAAGCATGCAGGTATCACAATATTTAATCTTCACAGTTACACCATTAACTTCAACTTCTTTAATACGAGGCAGCCGTAGTTGTGGGGTTTGGGCACTACCTTCGGTATTTCCATCAAAGCCTTCTGGTTCTGGAGGATGTGCATTACGGGGAATGATACCCGGATCCCTCCCCGAAGTTAGAAGGAGAAGTACTAAAACCTGAGACATTCATGTTCACACACTCAATATTCATACAAAGAACAAACACTTGATTTTACTCATATAAAAGGAGAAAAATTATAATTACGTCAAACATATAAAGTAGTCTGATACAAATGACAGATTAGAATATAAAATTAAATCGACAGTGGCATACAAAATAAACATGCGATATAAACGAGTAGCTGGCTTACTAAATAAGCTTGCAAATGCTTGATTGGAGAATGCAATGATACTTAGCAACTCCTGATTGATGCTGTGTACAGATGTGCAATTAAAATTTGAGGCAATCTAGCTATTATCTTGAATGACATTGCAAGGGCAAGATGCTAATCATGCGAGATCAAAATTATTGTACTTCAGTGGTAATTATTCCCAACTCACCAAACCAGACATGAAAAAATAGCAGACCAGTGAAAGGGTGTTTGTTTTACCATGATTGGATAAGCTTACAAGTGAATACAATGAATGTTTGATATGTAGAAAAATATGGAGCATCACGAGACAATTTAAACTTAACAGGCCTGAGTATTTATCACTTAAAATATGAAAGGTGTTTGTACACACTAATATTGACGCATACTATTACTATCCTACCACATGTGCTTGATAATGTTCTATCATAGGTTGTTTATGTTATACTTTACTAGTGTGTGTATCAACTTGGGCGGTGCACAAATGACTTTCTATAAGAAACGGGTTGGGACTTCAGTTAAACGAAAACTGATTTATAAGAATTGATGTATTCATCGTGAATCAGGTGTTCTGATCAGCTGGAACGGATTAACAGTAGTCAGTTTTGTATTTGTTTGGGTACCTCAGGTTGTTAATTGTTCCAAGTGTCAGTGTACTCATTTAGTTGCACCTATCAGAGACAGTAGCTGTCAACAATCAAGTTCATAGCAACAACTTATCTTTTCACACGGAAGTAGTAGTCTGAGGCTATCAGTTGTAGCTGACAAGCAACCAATTTTATCATCTTTCTCAATCAAGTAATTCCCTATATTCTGGCTAAACTAGCAGAAATTCAACAGATAGCTATGACTACTATGACACACTGACACACACAAAAAGTGATGAGAGCATATCCTTCTCTTTTGTTTATTAGATTAGCGTGACAAGTAACTTTCAACAAGGGTTTAAAAGATTTTCATGGGGTGTTTGTGTAAACGGCAGCGAGAACAAAAAATACAGCGAGAAGACGGGGAGGAAAACACCATAAGAGAGTTCATTCTCAAGGGGGAAGCATCCAAGATAGGCACTGTTTTGAGAATGGTGTACAACTGTCGAACATGGGTTGGTGATACCACATTAGAAAAATGACGGAATATCACTGTCATACATAATATGAATGTCTAATAATAATTTCTACATGTCAAACAGAAAACATAATAATTCCTTATGCAGCAAGCATGTCAGAAACTTAATGATAAAAGCCGTGAATTCAATTCGTTCTTATAACAAGTGGGTCAATTCAGTTGGTATTTACATTACTGATAGTGGTCAAAAGTCGTTAAAGGTGTATTCCGATGCTTACAACCTCCTGAATCCTTTTTTTTATGTATATTACTATATTAATGATATAGCTTTTGTAGCCGTACATAAAACGAGCATTTTTCATAAATAGAAGAATGAAAACTAACTAAACATGTTGGTGAGTTAACCCAACCTGAATAAACCTTTAAAGTACCCTGTTTTACCCTATACCCCACCCCACCTGTTTTCCCATCTCTACTCACAATCAACAACTAAAGTGACCAACTATATACCTCTTTCTTCTTGAGGCAGATATATTAAAAAAGTTTGGGCAACTACAATTAGGTTATAAACTTATAACAGTAACAGAACTTGTAAATGTATAAAGATGACAACAAAATTAGGTAGAACTCTCTCGCTGCATATCTAAAAAGATAATCAATTGAGTGTTTTTATTCAAGCACGCTTTCAAGATTCTTTCACTATGGTACTTGGGTAATTATTGATTTCCTCTCAAATGTGTTGTCACTAGATGCAAAAGAAATTCTGTAAAAATAGTTTAAAGACCATCTCAGTAAGCATAAATGAGTTTAAAAGGCTACATGCAGCAGTTGTTGCTCTCTGCTTAATTGCTATGTTAATTTATCACTTGTTCCGCAAATTAGTTATAAACCTTAAAAATACCAAAAGGATAACACATAAAAGCAAGATTTTACATTGTATAATACAACTATTCATATCTAAATAGAAAGTGCCGAAAAAGTTGGGTCACTATTATTTACATTATAATATCGCATAATTTACAAGCCAGCTTAATTCGGGAGATAGTAGACTATATAGTTTTGTGAAACCGTTCGCCTTAAAGAAACTCAGAAATCCATAGTCAGTAACAAAGGAGAAGAGCTTACGTGAATCGTGAATAAAATAGCAACAACCATTACTGATATCCCCCAGTGTTCTTCAAAGTCATATATGAGTTTTCTCGCAACAAAAACACAAAAAACCGAAACAGGAGCTACGACAAGGAATATGGTCAGCACCAGTGATCTTACATCCGGTCCAAATACAAACCTACCCGAAAGGAAAAATATCTGCAAAGCAAACATAAATCACAAAAGTTAGAAGACGCATATCCGAAAAAGATAAATTAGTCTCAAAATGCTTAATTACACATAAATCCAGTTATGTTCCACAACCAAACGTAGCATAAGTTGCAATAAACGATACATTGACAACCAAATTCTCACTACGCTGCTGTTGTTGCAACAAAAGGATCAAAATTCCATTTGTTTAAACACGACATAATATCCATTAATCAAATTTCATAACTTTCAACAAATACTAAAAAACCCATTATACAATTTAAGTACTTTTCACACTTTCGAATAATTCAATTGTTGTATGCACAACATTCAACGATAGGGTGTTTAAAGAGTTTAGATTATCCAAACTGCTACTTATTTTTAGTGCTTCCAACCAGGATATGCTTATTTTAAAGTGCTTAATGTAGATAAAACAATACTTTTTAACCATCATATCTAACCTGGAATAAGCAAATCCAAACACTAACTCCTGAAGTGCTTATATTTAAGTGCTTATTTAGAAGCAGAAATATAAGCAAAATGCCAAACACATTCTGAATTTGGTCTTTATTTATTTTATTATATCTTGTTCTGAAAACAATAATTGTACCAAACTATATCCATTATTAATATTTATTCCCTATCCAAACATCACCTAATTAATAATTGTATCAGTACACACTGCATATATAATCTAAATAATATCCACAAATCAATAATATTTTATAAAAAAATAGACATACATTGCTTCCTTTCCAGGTTTGATAAATTCTCAAGTTATCTGGCCCGTTATTAGATCCGGATAACGGATCCGAATGCTTAGGAGGAGGTACCACGTACATGTTGTTCAATCCAATTCACTTTTTTTAACAAAGCTTAGAGATCTTCAATTTAACTAAAAAAGGTGAGGAAAATGTACTCGAAAGTAGTGAAGATTGATTTTGATATTTTCAATAATTAAATTAATAATACGTGGAAATGAGGTTTATAAATAAATTCCGGTGAACGGAAAAGTTTATTTAATAATTAATTGGCCGACAAGCCATGAAGAAAAAAGGCTAAAAGCAAAAGGAGGGTTTTTGAGTGAGGCAAATGTGTGTGTGTATAGGAAAGGGTAGGGGCTGGCTGGGGAGTGTTTCTTTTTTTTATTAATTTGATTTGATGATAGTCAAAAAGGAAAAGGTGATGTGGCGTGTGTTTAGTGGCCATGTCGTCTCTTCTTGTCTACTTTTTTGAGGAAATTTTGGATTTACATTTAATGAGGATTAAGTTGAGTTAATAAAATTGATGTTTGTGTTACTGGAAAAGGACAAAGAAAATGAAAATCTTTTTAAACATTTTTTTATTCATGTTATTGGTTTTTAAAAAAATCTTGTTATTATGAAGGTTATTGTCTCTTATTTATGACTGCTGCAATATAGCTTTTTTTTTATCTTAAAATAGATTGAATGCATGATATTATTGAGAATATTAAACCAACTTCTGTGTTAAGGACTAATGTTGCAATACATTTTGAGGTTCAGGTATGAACATGTAAGTTTTGTTAAGTTATTATGGCTATGTTTGTTAGTTGTTTATAGTTGCAGGGACTAAAAGCAGCATATGTGGAAAGTTGTGGAGCTCTATGCAATGACTGAAGAGATAAGAGGGGCTAGGGTTACAATGCTATATATACATCTCTTTCTCTCCTTTTCGCATAGTTGTATCAGTTTATTTCTCTCTCTAAAATCGTGTTCATTTTTGTTAT